>JAUELU010080268.1:5618-16911 GCA_032357145.1 Evasterias troschelii
GGCTGCTCTGAAGTGAAATGCATGTCCTGTGTGTTAGTGCGTGTCGGACGGGTCGGCTCCGAGTGGGCCCGTGCGTCTGGCGTGAATGTGTACTGTGGTGTGTAACTGTATGTCGGGCATGACGGCTCCGAGTGGGTCCGTGTGTCCGACGTACATGTATGTGCAGCGTGGGGCTACTCTGAAATGAATTGTCTCGGTGGTGCGTGAATGCTTGTCGGGCGGTACGGCTCCGAGTGGGCTAGCTGCACGTCCGGTGTAGCTGTGTGTGCAACGTAATGTTGTTTTGGCTCGCAAAACTGCGGAGTATAAGACCCTGAGCCGAGCCTTGCGTCCCGGGTGCGCTCCGGCACACGGTCGTTCAGTTCCGAGCGGTACTGTACGCCCGGTGACAGCGCCCTCACGGGACAACATGACCCTAAACGAGGCCCTACCTCCAGGGAATTGCTTTGCAGGTAACACGACGGTTCCGATTGGTACCGACGTGGCCCTGTCATGTTCATGGAAAAATGTGTGGGCGTGGAAGTTTTGTCTGAAACCCCCAGCCCATCTGACCTAACCCTTCCCTCGTAAGAGTAAGACGCATCCGAATGGGAGCGATATAGGCCTACTGATTCATTAAATTCAGTAAATAACCCATCATCGTGGGCTTCGCCGTTCTGGCCTGGCTTCCCGGTTAATTCCCCCTCTCTGACCAAGCTGGGCCGAGCCCAGGGATTCCCCAGGACCTCGGGTGAAAGTATTTCTGCCCTGTCCTGTTACCAAAGGTCTCCCCCAGGGCTTCCCTCAAAGAAAGACAGCAATTCGTCTACTGTGACGAAAGATTAGCAGCCCGGGGAGCCAGTCTGGCCTCCCCCCCAACGCCCGCTGTCTCTCCCAGTGGCGAGCCGGATGCCATCCTTCCTCGCCTCTTGAGTTGAACTTCCAAAATAAACACGAAATTTTACCTTTTTCCTCTTGTCCAAGTGTGCCGCCGCTGTCACCAATGTAGCATAGACCGTGGGCTATCTCTAACACACTTTAAAAAGACACCAGGTACTCAATTTCTCGCTTTCAGAAGGCTCCCGAATGGGAGCTCTTTATTTGACCTTGCGGCTTAATAACAACCAAAGTCCAGAAGAAAGAACAGAAACTGCTTCACCAGCGAGCGGGTTTCTCCGATCGGCCCGCAGGGGCCACCAGTCAGTTCTCCGACGAGAGTCGTGCTGGCGCCCCCTACTGGCCAATCGGTCCGCGCTACAGTATATTTTTCCTTCTGAGAAAGAAGCTCAGGCGAGTTTGTCCAAAATTTAAAAACCAGAAAACGGTACTTTGCAATTTTACATTTATGCACTAAACTTATACTATCTTTAGTAAATCTATCAAAAAAGATTTGTGTTGATATTTGATCTGACTTGCTTACCTCATTGTTTGACTCATTTGGTTGCCCTGGTGCCCAGTTGAAGAAGTCCACAGCCGTCCCGTCTATCCACACAAACTGTAAGTTGATGGTGAGGTCGCTGAGTCCAATCCACAGACGGTAGTCAAGACCCTTCAGTTTGGTTGTGAGGAATGCTGATACGTTTCGATATAAAATGACTTTTTTAGTACATTTAAAAACAATTTAAAAACGACTTGAAAGTGAAACCACAACATTTGTATACAACAAAATCTTGCTTGAAGCTCTTCAATGAATTCTTTTCATAAAAGAATACAATACAAATGCCTAACAATAAGACATACAAGTGATTTGGGTCAATGGAAAAGAAAAGTAGTGTGGAAAAATCTTCTCTTTGAAATAAACAAAATTCATTTGCATACAAATTTGAAGACAGCATTATACAGTTGCTTTCCAAGTCATGCTGAACAAACAATCAATGCAAAACCAACAACAAGAGCAAAAATGTAAAAGGGCAATGCAATAAAGATGAGGAAAGACAACACCATATAGAATCTGAACGAGGTAAAACCGTCAGAAATTCGGTTTTACTCTTGTGACATTCATTCCTGGCAGAAACAGAGAAGACAATGTGTCAAGAAATTGATACAATAAAACATATAGATCTATTTCAATTCAATTCATATATAACTTTTTAAATACCATATAGTTGAGAATAATATAACATAAAATAACAATTACAATTACTAATGTGCCATTTTATCAAAATCATAGCGCAAAAAATATAAACTAATAGTAGGGATAAAGGTGAGTCTTCACAGCTTAAAAAATAGAGATAAACATAATCACAACAAATTCAATAACAAAACAAAGTTTTGGATCACAACAATACATTTTGACATGCATATTTGCAACTGCAAGTCATATTTGCAACTGCAAGTCATATTTTTAAAAACAAAATAGTAATTTGTACTAGTAATGTAAACATAGGTACTGCACTTGCACTAAGATCCCACATTGATGCTGCCTGCCATGCTTGCAATTTTTGGATATTGAAATTGGACTTGTACATGTAAGACATATTATGGCTAGCGTGTAAATGCTGCATTGCCTAAAATGCGCAATGCGCAGTACAACAAACACAGACACTGACTCCCAAAATGGCACAACCAATATAATTGTGATGATGATTATCAGATGGTGGGTCAATGGTCAATATTACACGTACATCTTGAGAAATTATTGCATAAGAGCATTCAAATCATGTGCACACATTTATTTCTTTTTTCTAAGAAGTAAAAAAAACACTCAATTATAATCTTACCTTGCAGCGGTGCAGAGTGAAGAACAGCCATTCTGTATCCAGGTGCTGCCTCACAGGCTTCCCTGGCGTCTTCCCAACTCTTCCTGTCTGCTTCCTGCTCGCCATAGAACGTGTAGCACCAGTTGTCAAACCTAACGGCCCCGCTTGGGCAGTTACCAGTGGCTGCTGGGGTTGGCGCGTAGGTGATGGGTTCCACAGAGTTGACTTGCTTCCTGCAGATGAAGTTCTTATCGATGCCGCAGTTGGCGTCATTCCATTTACCATCTGAGTGGATGAAGACAAACAGAGTTTCCACAGGTTGGTTTTGCAGTATGTTTATTGAATACTACATGATTCTAAAAAATCAATGATGGGTTATCCATTTAAGATTAACCCTAACAATGTCCCAGGTCATTTGCCCATTTTTCAGACTGTCGCATTGGGAAGGTTTATAAAATTGCCTTTATTTATGCGTTTGTAATGGTTACAACACACTTAACTTCAAATAAGTTGTTTCACCGAAATAAAGTTTGGGAAGTAAGCTTTGTTTTGGTTTTTAGGTTTGTTTGGGGTTTTTCAATCTGAAAATTTAGTAATTTATCTGAAAATTAAAGCATTACACTAAGGTCATAGAGCTGCTTTATTTAAGAACAAACAAATAAAAAGGTCACCAGCAGAAAGACAGTGTCACATGTATCGTCTGTGACTGGTATCCTCCTTATTTTTGCTGAGCAAAAACCATGAAGCATTATTTTCTGCTTAGGCAGCTCTGTAAATTTGGGCCCTGCTCAAAATTGTAATGACTCTGCATACTTACACAGAAAATATTTCTTTAAAATGAGCAGGATACCTAGTTAAAAATGGTATATGTCAAATGGTTTTTTGGCTTGTTTCCTTTTTCTGCTAAGTCTAATTTTGTTACTGATCCTATTTTTGGTGCTGATAAGCAGCTCTATGACATAAAGGTACCACTATTTGTAATAGACCAGCATCTACAGAGCAAAGCTAGGGTGGATGCATGAGTGTAAGTTCACCTGTTACTTACACTCACCTTAATAAAACCTTGATTCTAAAGCACTTCCATGCAGGATACATAAATATCTGACAAACCGTCCAACTGTTGTTAAATTATTGATTAACTTTGGACATAGAGAAAGGACTTCCTTTCTCTATGCTTTGGATAAAGTGACTTAAAGGCATTGGAGACCTTTGGTAATTGTCAAACACCAGTATTCTCACTTGGTGTATCCCAACATATGCATAAAATAACAAAGCTGTGAAAATTTGGACTCAATCGGTCATCAAAGTTGCAAGAGAATAATGAAAGAAAAAAAACCCTTGTTGCACAAATTTGTGTGCTTTCAGATGCCTATAATAAAAGGCTTCACTGAAGTCTTTTATTTTTTGAGTGAGAAATTACCTTTTTCTCAAAAACTACATTACTTCAGAGAGAGCCGTTTCTCACAATGTTTTATACTATCAACATCTCTCAATTGCTGACTTACCAAGTAAGTTTTTATGCTAACAATTATTTTGAGTAATTACCAATAGTGTCCAGTGCCTTTAAAATGCCAGGTGCAAATTAATGACTAGTGACTTAACTTTAGTCTTGATTTAAATGAATTTTGACTTAACTTGGAGACTTGGCTTGGATTGTTCAAAGCTGACTTTGACTATTAAGGCTGGTTCATATACTCATCGTGTAAACAGATGTGTAGTGGTATGCGGAAACAGTGACAATAAACACAGGCTGTTTTCCTGTTTTTGATTGCGGTCAAACCTCCCTAGGCATTCAAATTCTCATGAAGCTGTGGTCCCATTCTCATAGGCATGTAAAACTTTCAGTTAAGACAAATTCACTTGTGACTTGAAGTTGACATCGAAAAGACATTACTCGTGACTAAAAATCGACACACATGACTAAGCAAATGCAAGGCAAGTTCTATGCACCGAAGTTTCAATGGTCCCAGTGATAGTTATAAAGCTGCTTTATTTATTCACAACAAAATTATGCTTAACAAATTAAAGTTACTTGACAAAACACAATACGACTGGTATCCTACTCATTTTTGTTCTTGTAGAAAATCATCAAGAATCATTTTCTGATAAAGTAGCTCTATCAAATGGGGGAGTTGTTCTCTTTTTTAAGGTATTTTGTATATTTTTAATAGAGTGACTAAAAAAAACACTTGTTTTATCATCATTTTGATGGCTGATGCACATTGATGCACGTAACTGTCTCATGGCAAATTTGTCATTTGAAAAAACAGTCGAAGGAACAAATGAGATAAGGCAAAGAAATGCGTACATTATTTTCAAAACTCCTCTTTAGTCTTCAAGTTCTCTTAAGTTAGGATCATTTAGGTGTGTACCCCTGAACAGCCTATTTAGTAGACACTTATCATTTGATTTTTGGTCACACGGCATTCTTTAATCTAAGCATTATGGCCTATGTCATAAACCATGCATTATCCTACTAATCACCGTGCATAATCGTCCCATCCTTCTTGTACGCTAGACCACATCATTGCAGTACAAAAGGCCTCTTAGTGGATGGCAATCTATAGTTTCTACATGGATCAACATGGAGAGGTTGTCTGAAGGAAAAAATATCTCACCTCCAGCGTACAATTCACCGCACTGTTCTTCCCCATTGAAGTCATTGGGTTCACTATCGGCCCAGTTCTGAAAGTCCACTGGGGTGTTGTCAGACCAACTAAATGAAATCAAGAAATGATAAATACACACGTTACCCAGCATTTGGCAAAATGGCTCCATGCAAAAACAAGGCACTTCCTACCAAAAATCAAAACTGGGTTTTGGTACTCATCAAATAAATGTGAAGAAGAGCTTTCAAATAACACCTAAATTTAAGTCTGTAAGGAAATAAGTGATTCTCAATGTATAGAATGTTTAAGTTTAAGATCCATCTGATTTTGACTGTTTAAGATATCTCATTATATTGGTATTAAGGTTGATGT
This sequence comes from Evasterias troschelii, assembly GCA_032357145.1. Taxonomy (NCBI): domain Eukaryota; kingdom Metazoa; phylum Echinodermata; class Asteroidea; order Forcipulatida; family Asteriidae; genus Evasterias; species Evasterias troschelii. The sequence goes on from JAUELU010080268.1 coordinate 11,278, forward strand.
CTTGATTGTCTTCACTTTTAATACTAATTCAGTTTTTCCAAGAAGAGCCCGATTTATTTTGGCAATGGGCAACACGTAATGTCCCATAAAATGACACTGAAGTTACAAGGTATTACTAGCAGGTGTGGCAAATCAAACTGTACCACAAGTTCGTATTATGTGTTATTGATGTGTTAGTTCACGAAGTAAAAAGAAAACCACACAATTTTGAGGGATATTTGTGTGAAATATTGTAATATTATACTTTTAAAACATCTCTCCAACCATAATTTCATAACAAACACTTTTTACAGCCCAGAGCGCCCAATCCGAAGGAATGTGTCCCTTAAAATAAAACAGCTTAATGAGGCAGACCCTGTGTGTGAGAACCAAAAATTGTTGCCCCTTTTGTTTTGATACGATTGCAAATGGTCTCTCAGGGGTAAACACTGTAATGCGAATTGCCCATATTGAAATAAGTTCCATCTGATTTTGACTGAAGGCAGTCACACAGGGCATGTTTTCAGGGAACTTGGAGCCAACCAACTGCACTGTGTGCAAAAGAAAAAACACTTTGGCAGCACAAGAGACTGTCTTCTCACTGTAACTCACTATCCCCAAGAAAATAATAAGAAAACTGAAGTGTGAATAAATTTTCTTGTTGGAGATTGTCTGGAACCGGTTGCCTGCAAATTGTCTCTTGTAATATGGCCTTAACGCAACACAAACTTGCAGTCATTTGGATACCGCTGGAAATGTTTTTATTTACTGCAATTATTAAGATATTCCATTAACTCACTTTTGAAAAATTTCCAACTTTACAAACACTTCCTGAGAGTAGGTCAAACATATCTGGGTCCAATATTTCATTTATATTTGTCAATGATTATTAAGCACAATGAGGCATCACTGACAAACTTTTATTTGCAGGAGTTTACTTACCTGTATTTTCCTTCCAGTTCATACTCTCTGATTCCAATCCAGTGAGATTCTACAGTCAACCCAGCTATCTGTTGGCAATAAGCAAGAAAGACAGTTACATTAACAACTGTGGTGGATCTAGACAGAATCACTAAGTTTATAGTTTAACTTGTTTTCCTTCAATTAATGTTTATGATTACAGCTGTTTGTATGACCTGGCCCCCAAAATACTTGACTAATCTGAGCTACACACACAATGGTTTAAGATCTTTAAACTAACTGCTTCTAGAAATTTTTACACAGTTCAATAATTTCCACATAAATTCAAGAGTTATAAAAGTAACAGCTGTACGAATTGAGATGTGTCCCTTTTTCACATTAAAAGTTGATGAAAACCAGACAGTGCAATCTCCATGTAGTATAGAATTTTGTTTTCTTCCATTCAGTTGTGTACAAATTGTGCATGCAGGAAGTCCAGGCTCTGTGGCTCCTTTGTAAACATGTGATGCCACATGTGGTCTGTATAGCACCCGTATTAGAACGTGCCTGTGAGGGACTCGGCCTTGGACTGAGAGAAAAGGGGTCTCACACTCGGTAGGAGAACTCAAACTCGGATTCAAACTCGGACTCAGACAAACATACAGGTTGATGCGGCGAAAGCTGCAGCCAGCCCTGCCAAAAACACTTGGGCAAACCCTGTACCTAACTTTTAGAAATTACATCCCGGGGTGTCATGGCCGAGCGGTTAAGAGTATTGAACTCAAGTTCTGGTTATGTCATCGGAGTGTGGGTTCGAATCCAGGTCATGAGACTTGTGTCCTTGAGCAAGCTCCTTTACTATAATTGCTTCTCTTCACCCAGGGGTATAAATGGGTACATGCGAGTGTCAGGTTGATATTGTGTATGAAAAAGCTTTGGAGCGCCACGACAGCTCGGGCTGTATACTCCACCACGTGAGCTGAGAAAGATTATAAAGAATGTTTATTGGCCCAATGACCAGGACACTAAAGTAAAGCGCGTTGATACTTTATTTGTAAAATGCGCTATATAATTAGAACTGGTTATTATTACTATCTGAAGGACTAGTGCCTTGCTCAAGAATACATGTTTCATGCCCAGGACCACTTATCAGCATTCTGACGACTAACTTTCCAAAAAGAATTTACAGACCTATTTTTGTACTTTATATTGCAACCAAGTTTTTAACTAAAAGAAGACAGATGAATTACCCTGTTGTTGATGAAGCTCTGTTCATCCAATCCATGGACAGAGGCAAGATTGCCGCCTTTCTGGTTGCACCATCCTTCAGCAGCTTGCCAGCTCTTACGCTCTGGGTTCTCAACAGTTGTACTGAAGTAGTAACATGAATCACCCATCAGGATCCAGTCTGCGTCAGTTGGACATGCTGGAACTGATGATGAAAACAACAAACCATAATGTACTTCAGGTCAGGAATGACATGGTGGTCATGGACACAACGGCCTCTGTTGCCCCTTCAAAAGTTTCATATAAACTTTTAGATTTTCCAATGGCAAATGAGTATCGCCTTGCCCTCTCTAGGGCGAAATTCCAGGCCTGGTAACTGATTTTTGTATCCAGGAAACTATAGTTTTATTTCAAATCAAAGGATTTTGTTACCATTCTGCCTAATAAAAAAGCCCTGAAAATATTAAATTTCTCAAATTTAAGTTTTTTTTATTATGGTTTACCAACACATTTGTGTTGAGTACTGTTTAATATCAGTACTTTCCCTGAGTCCTGTAAAGATTTCATAGGCAAATTACTCAGGTGGGATTCAAACACAAGACCTTAGCAATTCTTGAGCAAATGTCTAACCACTAGACCATCGAACTTGCCTGATCGGAAAAGGCAGTTTGAATATATGATTGTATTTTCACAGGACTCAGGAATGTGTAAAGTGCAGAATACACATCAGTGTACGGGTTAAACACAATTAACATTCTTTATCCTAGATGCAAATTGAAAATTTTAAAAAATATTTATTTAGATTTTGGTGTACCTCTTGAGTTTTTTTGTAGTGTTTTGCCATATATTCTATGACCTTTTTCAAAAAGAAATCCACAAAATTGCCATACAAATATAGAGAGTAGCCCAAAAGTTGTTTTGTAACTTGTTGTAAAATACCTCTCATACTTCATTATGACAAAATAAAATGCTCCTTCCCACTTAGCATGTTTTGAGGATGCATAACATTATGACAAATTTCACAAATTTTTGAATACTAATTTATTTGGGCATATGTACGGAAGCGTATTGCCCCCACATGAATAAACAAAAATCTGACTTATCGTGTACGTACACGATAAGTTTGGAATTATCGTGTACGTTCACGATAAGTTATTGTGTACATACATGAAATGTTTGGATTTATCGTGTACGTACACAATAAGTCGGATTATATTTTTTTATTCATGAGGCGTCAATACGCTTACGTACGTATGTGACCTCTGAATTGAGCAATTAAGGTATGAAATGTTACTAGAAGGTAAAAGGTCACCCCAGGTCAAACATTTTCGGACAGAAGTACTTGTGGAATGATTCTCCCCCCACCCCTCAATCAAATACAAACAAAAACATACAAACAAATGATCAAACAAACTCCTAGAAATGTCTGCCAAAGTACCAGGAAAACTCCGAGTTTGTCAGTGCTCAAATCTCGGGGGGGGGGGGGGAACCCACAAGACCACAGGGCTTGTAGCTAAAAATGTGTATTGAACCTAAATGTTTTTTATAAGAAAAGAATCAAAATGGGAAAAAACTTCCTAACACAGTTTTAAATGCATTTAACTCTAAGCTGTAAGATATGTAAGAGAAAATTTAATTTATTTGTCTTCATGGGTATTGAGTACACTTCAGTATAATACTCAGCAGAATTGAAAGGTATATCAGTCAAGGTATAGTTTGTTTCTTTTCAAGATATTACACAGTGACATGAAAATTGCGTTGAAAAACACAAGACAGCAAGACTTGTCCGGTCATGTGTTTACTGGCCCAACACTAAAATCAGTGGCCTTGGGCCTGCAGTCCAGTGTAAAACTTGAGTCCTGCAAGTGAGTTTACTAGTTTCTGTATCCATGCGCGATTCTCATACTCACCCCCTCTCCACTATCCCAAAGAAAAACAATCAATTAAAAGTGAGGCCATTGCACTATCAGATGAAAACCGATAGTACCCCAGCCCCCAAACCACATATACTGCAAGACACTGTAGCACAACAAGATCTTTAAAAAAAAATGTATCACTCAGAGCTGTCCTTAAAATGCCTCAAATAGCAAAGATTTGCAAAAACCAAAGGACCACCGACCAGGGCGAGTCCAGTAGTTTTAACATCGGGCCTGCAAACACCAAAACTAAAGGAGTCACACAGTCAAGTTTTTTCCATACACATACTTTAAGGAAATTTTATCTTGTGCATTTTAAGCTTTTCTATTCAAAAATTCCTACTAAAAGTGAAGCATTAACTCCCCCGCCCCCCTCCCAACCCCCAAAAAGGAAAAATATTTTAGGTCTTGCCAACTTTTTCTGGTCCAATATACTTTACTGAGTTACAAGATCCACAGTCTAGTGGGCATTTTCTTGAAGTTGCAGCCCTGGTGGAAATGTAGAATATTTACAATCTTCATTGTTAGAAGGTCTTGTGGTAATTTAAGGCACACCTTTCTCTCGTTGTCTAGAGGAAGAAGCTTACTGAATCTTTGAGATGTTACATTTAAGAGGCTTTCCAGACATATGTGCCCTGACAAAATAACAACGAAAAGATTTTTTCAAAGTTGCAGGAATGTTAGTAAACTTACATTCTGGCACAGCTGTTGTAAACGGTATATCCCCTGTAAGATAAACACAAATATGGACTCATTAATTTAAAGTGTCAGATATTTCATCGATAAATTTAATTCTCAATTTCACAATGTGCTAAGATTGATCTTAAGTTTTATATCAATCTTAATTGCTAAGCAATGTCACAATACAAACAATGTGGCAATATTAAAAATTCATCTTGATTCTTAGTGCTTTATAAAACCAAGCTACGGGCATCTTAAGTAACTGTAAGACTGTAGTAGCCCCTAGGCTTGAATGCGAATAAAAGACATGGCAAAAACATCCAGTTAAAGATGAGTGAGCAAAACCCCCAAAAATTAAATAAAGGATATCCAGATAATAAGGCAGGGACTAAAAGTGCTGTTAATATTATTGTTTGATTATTAATTTCCAAGTGAGGTTTAAGGTGACACCATGTACATAAGTCTCAGTAGGAGTCGTTGTGATTCTCAGTAAAACCATCAGGGCTTCTCAGAACCATCACAACTCATAAACAGGGTTTTGTACATGGTGTCACTGCAAAATCTCACTTGATCCATGCAAAGTTTCAAATCCTACCTATCATTAACTTTGTTGATTATATATTATTGAAAGAAAGAGAAGAAAAAAGGAATTAAAAATGAAATCCAAATGCTAGCTCTTGAAATGGGATTCGAAACAAGGATCCTAACCACATGTAACCTGAGGGAACAGAGGAAAAAATAATAAACTTTACTGACAAAATGACCAACATGTAGGAATTCGTCTTGACGATCCAGGGGGAAAAGAAAATTTCACAGGGAACCTTTCCAATATGTTTAATGTCATCTTTGTATAAGTTTTGAAGTCAGGAGTGATTGTAGTTCCTCCAGCCTGTATTTGGGTTTCTGGAGTCATCGTTGTCTGAGCCCGAAC
>JAUELU010081068.1:0-16887 GCA_032357145.1 Evasterias troschelii
TTATATAATGCCTTAATGATGTACAGACACACAATGCTGTTTGTTTATGCAAACAGGATTGGGCCATTAATGATGTTCATGAGAATCAAAACAGCGAGCCCAAGAACATTTTAGGTTATAGATACTCTCTGTTGCATATTTGGCCTTTTCAGAAAAAGATTGTACAATTTCTTTGTAAAAAAATGAAATCACTCATCACCTTTTTGTTTTAGCATGTTTAGCGGGAGTGTCTAAAGCAACTTTGGGGAAAGGTTTACTTTGGATAGGATGGCTTAGAACGCTTTATTTCCTCCTGATTCTTTTCAAGAATGTTATTGTTGTTGATCCGTTAAGAGTGGGAGCTCCTATGGTGCAGAGGTCGAAATTGTCCGTAGCCTGCTAGCCCGGGACTACCAGATTGACAGCCGGGCTATCGTTTCCCCCAGTTTTAGTAGCCCGGCAGGCTAGTGGAAAAATAACATAATTATTTCAAACATAATTATTTCTGTGTTAACAATAAGTTGTAGAATTTTCTCTTGATTTATTTTGTTATCGGACGATAATAAATATTCTGATATCAGATCACCGTCGTGCTAGCGCTGTCATACAAGAAGGCCAGTCTCATCATGTTACTGTACATGACGTACACACACCCACTTACACTGTACACACACACCATGTGAGTCGGGGGCTAGACCTCCACATAAAATCTTTGATTAAAGTCGTTGTTGTTCATTTGTCTTTAAGCGCGATGTCCCATTACACTTTAAACCATGTTGTCATCCCGTTCCACCAAGAGAGAGCGCTTTACTAAAAGCTGTATTAAAAAAGCCAACACCTTGAGCCAAGACTAAGTGCACACTATCTTTCACGTGTGTGAATGGACGCATCGCGCTTGTGGAACATTTCTAAGGAATGTCACAAAATCATTGAAAATGAGGACGAAAAACACATTGTTACCAAGTAAGAATTGTGGCCTATATTGTTTTTGTTAATGTTTCGTTCTTGCTGCAGTAAAAAGCCTGATATTCAGACTATAGCGCTGGCCCCAAATCCGGAACGGATTTCGCTTGCTAAAATTGCCCGCAGTTTTTTCCGTGACCCGCTCACATGCCTTGTAAATGTATATGAAAGCAAATTAAATCAATGCAATACAGAAGGAAACAAATATCCAGCCAGGGCTACTGAAATTTATTCAGGGCTAGTAAAAGTTCAGGGTTACTAGCCCTGTGGGCTACCTTGAAAATGTAGTTAATTTCGACCCTTGTGATTAAATTTTTATTTTTTTCGGGATAGCTGTGAGTTAGGTTAACAAACTTCTATTTTTAGGGTTATTTTATAAACAAAAAAGGGGGTTGAATTTACTGCTTTGAAATGCATGTGCATATTTTTGCACACGTTCTCTTTTTTGGAAAAAAAAAATGGAGACTGAATACATGTGAATGAAAAAAAAGTTACTCTATGAAATAATGATGAAGTTTTTTAAAACTTCATCATTATTTCATAGAGTAACTTTGTTAAAACAATGCTGATGTATCATAACTTAATAAGCTCACATTTAAATGATCTTCCAAATGAGTGATCCAGTCATGCCCCACTTTGAACATTTTACATGATTTTAATCATTTTGTGATAAGTGATTGGAACTGTTGCCATCAATTTGCAGATTCAATTTGTTCTTTAAACCCTTTTCAGTGTCTTCAAAATTGACAATTTGTAAACCGTAGCAATTTGAAAAAGAAAAAACTTGATAAATAAACTGAGACTCATTGGAAAATGAAAACATCGCTGATTATCTAAACATGTGAGTCAGACAAACATCATCTCGAAGTTTCTCAATGGTCATCGGACAAAGCATAAACTTATCTTCATCCAAAAATAGTGATTTCATGAGAAAAAGTGCGTATTGACGACTAACGGAAATATTTACCATTACAAGCGCAAGCGTATCCATACTGGTTGAGATTTTAAACGCGATTTACTGAATTGTTCACATCAAATTGACACTTTTTTATTACTTAGATTGGTTTGAATGAAATAATTAAAAATCTAGTGAATAAATCACACTATAACCCAAGTTGATGTTGTGTCTACAGGTGTATGAAGGATCCTGCACACACGATCAACCTGCTATAAACACCAGGCCAATTATTACAGACCAAGCTTGACTTTGTATTGGAGTAGTTCAAACACAAACACAAAGGACAATCATTAAAGGTAGGGTAATGACACCCCAAATTTGTTTTCATAGTTTCTCTCCGAAAACTTACTTGTTATTAAGAGTCACCACTGCAGGTCATTAGCAGAGTTGGTTCATTATATGACCATGAAATCAACTCTTCCATTAATGAGAAAGGCTACTGCTGTTACAAATAAACTAATTGAGTCAATTCTCCGTTCTAATTCACAGCTCTTTAATTCAGGAAGTACTTCCAATCAGAATGGCATCCAATATAACAGCTCAGTCAGTGCTAAAAGAGATTAGTCAGGATCATCTTGAATGCCCAATTTGCAAAGAACGCTTCAAGCAACCCAAACTACTGGAGTGTTCTCATTCATTTTGTTTTGAATGCCTTCAACAACTCAGACAAAATAGTCCAAGTTTTAAAAAACTGTCATGTCCAGAGTGTAGACAAGAAACTTTGCTAAAACACAATGGCATTGAAGGTCTGAGAAAAGATTTTAAATCATTTTCCTTGATAGGAGCTTTTGAGAAACAGGAAAACCAACTGAAACAGCAGCAAGAAAAACATGTACCCAGTCAAGAGTTTGTTTACAAGTGTAGTAAGCATACCAGTAAGGATCTTGTCATGTATTGTGAAACATGCAAGAAACTGATATGTATAACTTGCATTGCAAAAGACCACAGAATGCACCCTGCAATAGAACTGAATGAAGCTTCAGACAAAAGTAAACACATTGCCAAAGAACTTCTAGCTGAAGTAAGACAGAGCATCAAAACCTTCAACATTGCCATTCAAGTAATAGGCACCTCCCGTAAGACTTTAGACTCTATGTTTGCTGCAACCAAAGAGAAAATCTCCAAGAAGGCTGATAAGGACATTGCCGGGAAGGTTGCCAGGATCAGAGAGAAGCAGAAACTGATGCAAGAGGCAGAACAGATTTATAAAGACAGAGTCAAGACAATGGAAACTGCACGAGCTGCAAACAGCAAAAAGAAAAACAGAGCGGAGCTCAAGCAGGATGAGGTTAATAAACTCATCATAGATCGAGGGATCAGGATTGTACATCACATCGAACAACTTCTACAAGACCTCAAAGAGTACAGAGAGATGAAATCAACAAAATTACCTGATGGGTTGAATTATATGGACTTTAAAGAAGGCCACAAATCACTAGGGAGACTGGTGCTGAAAAATAAACAACTAGTAGAATCAGCAACTTTTGCTGGGGATAGAAAGCCAACATTACAACCCAAGAAACACTTCAAACAAAATAGATGGACATTTAAATCAGAAAAGAATACATACAAGAACAGAGAACAAAAGACGATGACTATTTCCCCACAGGATGTTGCTTCATACTCCAATAGTGATATTGTTGTTCTTGATTGCAACACTCAAAGCTTGATAACATTATCAGAAGAGAGCAATCCTCAATCCACTGTCATCCCACAAGAACTACCAATCAAAGGTCTAACCAGACCAAGCAGTGTGACTGTGAGTAAGAATGATGAGCTCATTGTTCTAGATAATGGAACAGTCAAGATCTTCGACAGGAATGATCAGCTCCTCCATCAGTTCAATCAAGGCAGTGAACCATCATGTATTGCAGTGGATGACAACAATCTGATAGCAGTGGGTTATTATAACAAGGCAAAGATATCTCTACACAAACCAGATGGATCCCGCATTAAAACACTGCCTGCTCTTGGGATTGGTCTATACTTGACCACATGTACCTACATGTATAATCAGCAACTCATTTACACCAACTGGGAAGACAGGAAGTTAGTATCAGTAGACTACAATGGTGAAGTGGTATTCTCAGTAGATATCAATCAGTCTGGGATGCCTCATGGTGTGTGTTGTGACAAGGATGGGAGCATCTATGTTGCTGTATGGAGAGAAATATTCTCATCATCAGGTGAGATCCATCATTACAGTCCTGATGGCAAGTACATTGGATGTATCATCAAGAATTGTATTTTTTTACATAGTCTCACAGTCACACCAGCTGGTGATCTGGCTGTGGCTGCACGAAAGACAGTTCAAGTATATAAGCATGAGTAAATAAACACATCAATAAACATTATGCTGGACCACAACGTTTAAGCTGAGATAAACGTTTGGGCAACATGAATTTTAATAGCATCCTGACAAAATATCATTTTCTCAAATCAATTATGAAAACATAACATCACAAGATATCCCAATAATTGATTTTTTTGTATTCAACTGCTCGGATTTGGTTTTCAACAATTATTTTTGGAACTATTCATAAGATTAATTTTAAGAACATTTTTTATGTTTTAATTATTTTTTTTTTTCCAGTAGCTTTACAATCAGTTCATGAGGCCATAAATGTGTCTCCTACAACCATTTGTTTACTAAAGAGTTTTAAACAACACAGTTATTTTACAAACTGGTTTGTACACTCTTAATTTAAAAATAAGATGTTGAGTTGCCCTCCAGTAAAAATATTTTAAGGAGGTCTGGATTTTTTAAAAATTTGTTCCTCCTTGACTGCAATTTGAAGATTGAAATGCATTGGAACTGTTCCCAAATACAATGTCTTTCAATATACATGTACAATGATCCAGTACTAGTAGTGAGCAGAAGTACATGAAAAGACAAGGAACATTCAACTTCCTATCTTTTAACATTTTTATTTCTCTTTAAATATCCGTTCTATAAACCAGCAGTAAAGAAACTGGCCAAGTTTCAAAAATTACCGTTTGATGTCGGCAGCCAATTCTATCTGGTTCTCGCACTCAAAGCATATGTTTGGTACCAGCGAATCCGCTTCTTGGCTCAAGCGATGGGATGGCCGATCCGGATCCTAGGTACCATAGATGGCCGGGCATGTTGTGTTCGACTTTGAGTTTAGCGTGACACAGCATGCATGTAATAAGTCAACCTCCTGCATGTTTTCTTAGAAATCTATGCTATATAATTTTGTTTCAGCTTATTTGAAATAAATTGTTAGTCTTAATTTTGAAAAACAACAATTTGTTTAGGTTTCATTAAAAATAAATAACAACAAAACAACAAAAGTAAAGAGATTTTGGCACTATTTGGTTGGTCGCGAAGGGCAACTCAACAACTTTTTTTATGGGTGGGGGGGGGGGCCCTTAATGTATGGCCCTTTGCTAGGGAAGTAGAAAATGCTGACATATTGAAAAGAAATCAAAAAGACACTATTTTTGGTGCTTTTTAGAATTATATTCTTCTACTGGATCCTTTAATAACTTTCAAGAAGAGTACTCAACACATCACTAAACACTTGCTGTCTACTTCACTGTTATTATTAACAGTTGCTGCCTACTTCACTGTTATTAGTAACAGTTGCTGCCTACTTCACTGTTATTATAAACACTTGCTGCCCACTTCACTGTTATTATTAACACTTGCTGCCCACTTCACTGTTATTATAAACACTGGCTGCCTACTTCACTGTTATTATAAACACTTGCTGCCTACTTCAATGTTATTATAAACTCTTATTGCCTACTTCACTGTTATTATAATCACTTGTTCCCCTCAGCTATTGTTTGTATTAGCTTCACTAAGGTGGTAAACTACACCCCAAGGTATATGTTAATTAAGGATCAACATTACAGCTAGGGAAGGTATCATATTTTTCTATTGTACCAAATTTAGGACATGGATGTTTTGGTTATGTCATGGTTATTTCGAGACCTCGACATAATGGAAAGTTTCTGTACTATTGCACCAATCTTATGACATATGTTTGTACATTAGCAATGGGACCTATTTTCTACAAAGGGGATTGATCTTGGTAATTGAGTGTGATTCCCATATAGACAGAGCAGTAATTAGTCTCAGTGGTCACCATTATAAATATTGTATAGTAACTGCAAAGGGATAAATAAAAAGAGCCTTGACTCTTTGATACATTGGAACTTAACATTTGGACAGTTTTTCTTGCTTACGACTTGTCATTACTGTAAAACTAAGTAATTCACAGACCTTCAATCCTAATCTACTAGAATCTTCGAGATTGTGGCCTTCAACCGCAAGACGCGACACACATCAATATTGGGATCACTTGCGCTACCTTTGGTGTCTTCCAAGTCAGATAGCTGACGAAACATGTGACAGTGTAAATGAAAATCAACAATGTTTGCAACCTACTATACAATGAAAGAAAGTGTGCAAAAAGTCAAAATTGCCACAACTAGACACTAGGTGTTTGTAAACAGACACAAACCTGTTCCTTTTTTTTTACTTTGATGAAATGCTCCAATCCTTTAAAGTGAGCCTGACTTTAAGATAGAAGACCCTTGATCTTTAAAGGGCCTTTACTTTGATTGTGCCTAAAAACCTAAACCTGGTCTTCATTCTGATACTGAATCGAAAAGAGCTTTTAAACCAGAAATAAAGGTCAACATGGGGTCATGGTAACCCTTGTCTAACATTATATGCTTTAAGGGTTTATAACTGAACGGAAATTGAAAATCGGGTGTGTAGTTCTTGAGATATGGTCCTACTTACTGTTAACCCAGAAGTAAAGGTGAACATGGGGTCATGGTTACCCAAGGCTCATCTCCAATGCCCAAGGAGTCTATAACTGAAAAAAGTTTTGAATCAGTTGTGTAGTTCTTGAGATAAGGTCCCACTTCCGGTTTACCCCCGGAAGTAAGATCAACATGGGGTCACGGTTACATTGTAACCAAAGCTAATCTCCAATGCCCAAGGATTCTATAACTGAAAAAAGTTTGAAAAACGGTTTTGTAGTTCCTGAAATTTGGCCTACATCCGGTTGATCCAGAAGTAAAGGTCAACATTGGGTCACGGTTACCCTTGGCCAATCTCCAATGCCCAAGGATAATATAACTGAAAACAGTTTTAAAATCGGTTGTGTAGTTCTTGATATAAGTTCCCACTTTATTGACCAAAAAGTAAAGGTCAACATGGGGTCACGGTTACCAAAGGCTAATCCCAATGCTCAAGGATTATATAACTGAAATAAGTTTGAAAAACGGTTGTGTAGTTTTTAAAAATGGCCTCACTTCCGGTTGACCTGGAGGTAAAGGTCAACAGGGGGTCATGGTTACCCAAGGCTAATCTCCCATGCCCAAGGAGTCTTTAACTGGAAAAAGTTTGAGGATCGGGCTTCTTGAGATATGACAGAAACAAGTTTGGCTAATTAAATGTTCATACTGCTGTCACATGAATAATTAATTAAGATTGTTTGTCAATAACATCTGAGGATTACTTTGGGCGAACTGCGATAAGTCCCATTCTTGACAGGCTTTCACAATGCGCAGATTCAAGGATAACTGATTAACTATAGGTGACTGAACCCAATCAAATAAGTACAGAGTTGTAGCCACAGTTTGTGTTTTGAACTTACCTAAACGTTACTAAAACGATCTTTTTGTACACAAAATGAAAATACACCAACAAATGACATCATGATGACATGACGAAAAATGTTAGAACAGATTTCACATCTACAGTACAAAATGATCCCATAACTGAAAAAAGTTTGAGGATCGGGTGTATACTTTATGAGATAGAGTGGTCTCAAGATTGGCTAATTAAATATTCATGTCATTATAACTAAGTAAATAAATTAGTTAAGTTAAACTAATTACATTTAACTGTAACTTCATGACCTAAGCTTTAATATGAAATAAGAATCTACTCTTTTATATTAAGCCAAGTATGCTTTTTGGACGTGACAAAATACTATGGCGTTTTGGCGGAAGGAAAGAATAAGAAGAAGAAGAACAAATAAAAATCCTAACAAAACCAATAGCTGTTCCGACTGCTACGTCGGAACAGCTAATAATAATATTTGGTTTTTATATAGCGCTTTACACACCTGAAGGCGTCTCAAAGCGCTTCACACCTTTCGTCACCGGTTTCACGTACAGCCAATTTGACGAACAGTCCACATAACACACAAGCCGAGATTAACAAGTTTTAGTTCGGTCACTTTTTCAAACTGCGTTTTCACCTTCATTTACAAAGAATAACGTAATAATTTTTAGATTCCTCGAAAGTACACATGTCAAGGTTTCCGTACATGTTTATTTTATAAAAATAGCTTTGTAATTATATAAAAACTAATTGATAAACAGGATTGTCCCTTCGTGAAACCGTTTTTTTTTCTACTTCGCACATTTTGCCCTCTCGGATTGTCCCTTTGTGAAACCGTTTTTAAATTCGCTGTTCGTGAAACCGGAAAAACGCCTAGGATGTCAAATTTGCCTCCGCGGCGTTTGCACAAAGTAACGCTAATTTTACATGATGCCGTGAACCAGTGTAAATGTTGGTACCCGTATATCACAAAATGAACTTTTTACTCAAGACATTTAGTCTTAGACTAAAAGCTGTTTTGAAATCGCTGTTTCGGATACTTGTTTTTATTAAAATGCCGAATTTTTTCCAAGAATTAAAGTGGAGATATTAAATCATGCAAGTCTGCTGCTATTTTAATTATAGGTAGTTTAATTATTGAGTAATTAACTGTTAAACACAAGTTTCCCTTCGTGAAAACTTCAAAACGAGGTCTGTATGCAGCGCGTCGTGAGCACGTTGTGTACAAACCAATGCGTAAACGGTTGTGTAGTTTTTAAAATATGGCCTCACTTCCGGTTGACCTGGAGGTAAAAGTCAACATGGGGTCATGGTTACCCAAGGCTAATCTCCCATGCCCAAGGAGTCTTTAACTGGAAAAAGTTTAAGGATCGGGCTTCTTGAGATACCACAGAAACAAGTTTCGAGTGTCTGTTCGTGAAAACTAAATTCAAATAGGTCATACAAATTGTCCCTATGTGAAAACTGAAAACGCAGAGTATCCTTTGTTGGCACCATGCCAGCGCTATGTACTTCAATGTAACAATTGACACATTTTACTGTGGCTGTTCGTGAAAACAAAAATGTTTGGAAAATGTTCCTTGTGCTAATTAGTGTAATTAGAAAAATATAATGTTTTATCACTTGAAACTTGGGGAAAATGTTGATGTCAATAGTAACATTCAAAATATGTAAAAATATTGATTTGCCAAAATGAATGATTTTTTCAGAAATTGGCTATTCGTGAAAACGGTGACGATTTATTACCCCTGGTCACTGGGCCATTTGTTTCCATCCTCAAACCATCTCAGCTCCCTGGGGAGTATACAGCCTGTGCAACAAATATGCGCTACTAAGCTAAATCAATCACAAGAACCATCTCTGCCCTCACAGGTTATTAAAAATAACAAACAAATAATCAAAGACTGAAGTATTGAAGAAAGTGTGAAATTATTAAACAATAAATATGAAATTGTTTTTTTGTGTCCGAAGTTGCAGAGAAAACACAAATATCTAATTTCGTCTTAGACTTTGATACAAGTTGACTTGCTGTGCATACAAGTGGACTTGGGAACAATGTAATGTTCAATTTATAAATTTACAGACTTAGCAAAGTTACTTTCAGGATATTCTGTTTTTCCAGTACAGCTCGTTTTACAGTTTTCTGTTTGGTGGGGGGTCCTTTTTGTACTCAAATAACATACAAGAAACAACTTTTGAGCAGTGTGTTTGGCAGGTGCCAGTGTGAGCTTTATGATCTTCTGAGATAAACAGGGTAAGACCATCGATAACAAGACACATGTTCCTAGATGAGTGTTTCTTTGTGTAATGGCACACAAAAAACATGTATGTTGTATAGCCAGAGAAATCCATGGCATTGATTTTCCATTTACATGTAGCACATGAAACAGTTTTTGGCCCTTTGAACATTTTGATTTAAACAAATTTATGAAAATCTTGAAAAAAGGGGGGGGGGAGCAGGGGGGGCTGCAGGGTGCTTTATCCTGGATTATTAAAATAGACTCAAACCAAAGAAGTAGGCTACTTGAAACTTTTGATGAAATTTTTACTGGTAAAAAATCCAGGTGGTTGGGGAATCATGAGTGCCTGGCGTGTTTTCTGACACCGATTACCGACCACCGTGGGCAGAACCCTGAGTCACCAGTTTTTTAAAATTGCTGTTCTTTATTTGATCTTCTAATTCTTTCATTTCTTTGTTATCATTTCAAGTAAAAATAAACAAATGGGCCCTAATCTCTTAGTTTACAGACCACCTAAACATTCAAACTATATGGCATGTTTTTCAAAGTATGCACCAATTGCAAGCCTGACATTCGAACCATGATATTTTGATAAGTGAAAGCTAACTTTTTTGTTCATATAGTGTAATTAACTACAAGGTACATGACATGTTTTCATACACAATATTGAAAACTGATGCCCTTCAACTAAATCAAGGTAAAAGGTTCGGAGTCTCAAACACCAGCGTTTTTGACGGACTTCCACTACCACTTAGATTTAGAGGTATTTTAATGATCAAATTTTCGAATTTGCAGGGTACACTTTTTTCTTTTGCATGCACAGGTAGTGGGGGCTGTTGACAAATACTTTAACAGAAAGAGAAAATAAAAATCCAACTGATTGAAAATAAATTTTTATTTTAATCGCAAACTTGCAAAAATGTCAACAATAAGAAACACATGTCAATTAACCAAAGTTTCAAACATTCAATAAAATCCCCAAAAATATGATTAGAGCATGTTAAAATAAGAGTAATTTGGGTTTTAAATTTCCAGCGACAACTTTTTTCATTGTCCGTCAATGTTTTTGTGTAACGTCTGAGAATTTACCGATCAGCCTGTAAGTTGAGCTTTGACACGAGACCTGCCCCCTCTGTTGTCCTCTTTCAGTTTGGCCACCTCAATATTTTCAATATTTTCTGCCGCAGAAAACATGTGTTTTCTGCGTTACACATCTAGAGACTGCACATAGCTTGGGTTGGCAGCGCAATAGCGCAAAAGGAAAACCAACTAATCAAAAAAAACCATTTAATAAATGAAAATAAAACTCCAACGCCTTGGTCAAGTCTAGAGAACTGTCAAAAATTCCGGCTCATTTGGTCATCAAAGTTGCTACAAAAAACACTTGTTGAACAGAATTGTTTGCTGTCAGATGCCTTTCTCAGATGCATATTTTGGGGTGAAAAATAACCCCTGTCTCTAAAACTACATGTACATAACATCAAGGAGTGTCATGTCTGACACTATTTTATAATTAGCAACAGCTCTCCAGTGCTCTTTATCAAATAAGTTTTTATGGTCATTATTTTTGGAGTAATTACCAGGTGTACCCTCCCATTAGGCAGTTCTATAAATTGGGCCCTACTCATAGCAGTGTACTCCAAGAGCAGTGGATTTGAACATTTGTGACAAAGAATATCACAAACTGATATTGGGGCCAATTAAAAAAGTATGGCAACCTGAACGGATTTGAATTGTTACGTCATTAATTTGTATACTGTAAGCACCAGAAGGTAAGCTTGCCTCTTGTTGTGCTTAGAGGATTAGCAGCGCTTTGAAACAGAAACTTGTACAGTAAGCACAAAGTCAAATGTTAAGTAGCTCTATGAATTGGGCTCTGGGCCCATACAAATGTATTTCATGGCTCTGCTTACCACAGAATTATGCGCTAACATCTCATGAAAATATATGCTGTACTTGGCCCGGTAAGCGGGTAAGCGTAGAATTCAGCAGTAAGCAAAGTAATGTAATTGGAACAAGAAGAGTTATTGTGCAGTCTGGAACTCTTAGGGGCCTTCTCAAATTTACTCCAGGACAGGTAGTTGGATAACAATTCTCTGGTGTCAATTTTGGGAGGGATTTTGGTCGGCCAGTAAATCTATGACAAACAAAGTTTTACTCGCTGAAAGACACACAGTTCTCTGATGTGCTTAAGACACGCCCAAATGCCAATGCACCCCACTGAGCACTCTGCAGTTTGACTGGTTGATCAAATGTAGTATCCCAGGTAGCAAGCCCATATTATGCCCATATGGATATATTTGTGATATGATGGTTGACACTTGATTCTAATTGACAACAATCTGTACAATTCAACAATCTTACTCGGAGTTAAACTACCAGTTACAACATCATCAAATCAATTAACAAAGGGTAATCTTGCCACAGAGCCCATCTCCCTCTCCCAAGCAAATGGTTGAAGTACACTCCTGAAAATATTGATAATTATGAATGACCCCAGAATGATTTACAAGCACATGTATGTGAGTTTTACATGCATGAACAAAACAAACTGGCTTGACACAGGCCTTGAATTTCACCGCTTAGAAGGCAAGGCCATTTTCATTTTGAAAAGGGCACTTTCTTTGGAAAATCTTAAATGCTACGAAAACATCTGAAGGAGCACCAAGGCAAAGACCAATCCAATGCCATGGCCCCTGTGTAAATCCAGGCATATTGATGACTAGGCACACATGCACTTTAGACATGTTCATGTTAAATGCAATATCTCTCTAGTCAGAGGAATTCAAATTTTAGCCATGACCAGAGACTGAGAAAGTCATCCTACATGTCGAAGGCAAACCAGATACTATTCAATTCTTACTCACAAAGAATTGGCCACAGAAAAACCAGACTCAGACCAACACCGTGAAACTCCCATGCTCAACCACATGACTGGACAGGTTCAAAAACATACTTACAATGTACACCCCTGATTGTTGTGGATAGGATGGAGGGGGGCAGGGGGTATGACATGGGTTTGTTTTTAATCAAGTACAATGTTGGAGTTCACCTCTAAACAGGGTCACACCCTTTGTATGGTATACATTTGACAGAACTCATTAGTTAAGTAACTCATACCAGCAGGAAACACCCATTACAGACAGGCACTTAAAGTCGCGCCAAAGCAAATTATGGAATTAAGTACATGAAAAACCAGACTCAGACCAACATCGTGAAACTCCCAAGCTCAACGACTTGACTGGACAGGTTTGATTGCATACAACCCTAATTGTTGTGGATGGGGTGAATGGGGGGGGGGGGGGGTGTATGACATGGGGTTTGTTTTTATCAAGTGCAATGTTGGGGTTCACCTTAAAGCAAGGTCACACCCTTTGTATGGTATACATGTATGGTACATGTATACACTCATGTATACACTCAAAGAACTCATTAGTCAATTAACTCATACTAGCCCAGTATGTAACACCTTTTTCAGACAGGTACTCTAGAGTCGCGCTGAACCAAATTATTGATTTAAGATCGTGAAAAATTCGCCGTCTGAAACAGTTACATGTATGAGTGACTAGACGCACTAGAAAAAGTCAAAAGTGAAAAGATCGAAAGAGCATCTTGGTTTCAGACATCAATCCTGTCAAGAGCCGAACCTAATGTAAATGTTAGGTTAAGTTTGCATGTCTGAAACCAAAATTTATTTGGTTTGGCTGGAGCACCTACTGAACGGGGTGTTAGTTGAAACAACCAACCCATACCTCATGGCAAAACAGTGGTATTTTGAGGCATACCCAAGCTCATGTAGAGAGTACAGCCATTGCCAAAGGTACATATTAATGTACTAAAATCGTAACAGTGATCATTGGGCCTAGAATTTATTTTGGCATAATAATATTCTTAACGATCTAACGTCAAATTTTCTGAATCATGATTCCCAACAGTAGAGGGTGCATAGACCTAAGTTACATTTGTTTGTACTTGCTGTCAATGCCATGCAAACACTGAGCCACATTTGTGCTCTCAGTACAAGGTTCACACACCCGTTGTGCACAGTGAGCTGTCGCTGCATGGAAATTACCATGTAGTAAATAAACAAATTGGTATTTATGTCTTCATGTGGGGGTGTCAGCATTACTCCAAATCAGTGGCGTAATATTTACTTATCAGGCTAGTTCTTTAGTTACTTATCAGGCTAGTTTCCGTGACTTGTGCACTTTTTGTCTTCCATATTTTTCAGATTTAATCTACTGTGAACTAAGTTGTTGACTTTCTGTGCTTTTAATTATCTCATTTGATGACTCATATTTTGATTACCAAAATAATGGACAGAACTATCTGCATACAGTTTTGATGGTAATGCTAGGGCGATTCAGAAAAAAAACTTACAAGAACTTAACCTTCCAACGTTATTACGTAACACAGCTCCGAATGGCTGCCACTCAGTCTGTCACACATAATAAATCACTTAAGAGGGCTTGCAAGGGCTCCCATTTTCTAACCGCAGAAATGACAGCAAGACATCCCAGGACTCACAGCAAGTTGGGGAACAGATGTTTTCAATCAACTCTATGGATCAAGGACTTTTGGCAACCACACGCGTGACCTCGGTGTCGGTGACATTAACCAGACGGTCATTGCTTTGTGTACAAACTAATGCACAGGCCCCATGGGAATATTTTACTTTTTTTTCTCAGCCCCACTGACCCAAGTCATAGACCCCTATTGATTGACACCACTTCTAGACTGTGTGTTATGGTACAGGGGAGGATATCATGGAATAT
Source organism: Evasterias troschelii (assembly GCA_032357145.1). Classification (NCBI taxonomy): domain Eukaryota; kingdom Metazoa; phylum Echinodermata; class Asteroidea; order Forcipulatida; family Asteriidae; genus Evasterias; species Evasterias troschelii. The sequence continues at coordinate 14,527 of JAUELU010081068.1, forward strand.
AGCATGGCTGGGATTTATCACGTGGGTGCTGTTATGTTTTTTTGATTTGTGACAGACGCTTTGACAGCGTGCCTCGTCGGAAGGTTTTAATCCACTCAAACAATTTATGTTAACTCAAATGTTGAAACAGCTTCTGGGTGGCTTTTGGGATGCACTTTGTTGTATTGCTTGACAAAGTTCTTGTCAGGAATTTGGCGCACATTCACATAAGCTTATTTTGTTAGGCATTTTAAGCAAAGAAGAATTTGAAATTGAAGAAATTTTGAGACGAATCATTTCCACCTATTGGTACAAGTATCAAATGTACAAAATGTGAAATCTCTGACTATAAATTGTTTACTTTTGGTTTTATATCAACACCAATGGAGCATATTCCTATAATATTGTCCAAAGGTACAATACTACGAAGAAGAACAAGGTAGACGATAAGTGGTATTTGAAATTTTAGAGCGGGGAGATTCAGTCTAGAAAGGTTCGTGGTAACAACATGGACATATATATCAAGAATAAGATTTGAAACTTTGAAGGATGTATACAGTAATAATAAGTAGTTTTTATTAGCCTCTTATCTACATGTACCAGCGTTTCAAAGCAGTTATCATGGTTTTTTAAGTTTCTATATTATGAGACCGATTTATGTAGCACCTTGTAAGGGTTAATAAGGTGCTACTGTACAGTCAGCAGCCACTGCCAGACACACCAAGGCAAACCCCTTCGCTTAGCAATAAGTGTAACTGGATTCTTCAAAGTGCTTTACCCAACACAAGAAATGTCTGGCTTTACTTCCCATAGGAAGGACCAAGCAATAATAGTCCACCGCTTGTTAAGGTAACACCATGTACATGAAATCTGTCTTTGAGTTGTGGTGGCTCTAAACAGATTCTCAACAACTTGATATTAAGATCAGTATGCTCTGATGGTCTTCAGGAAGAAGGTGCAAGTTAATCTGACTTACCCATTGCAGTGGCGTACCCATTTTGAAGGTTCTTGTCTGTACGCTTTCTCATGATAACCCAACGGTCACACTCAAATTGACACTCGTTAATTTAGTTGTCATTTTGCTTTAACTCCTTGGTGATCTTGATCTCTGAGAATGGATGTGGAGTTCCACCAACAAAGAGGAGACCTTTGGTCTCAGAATGTTTCTGTAATAGTTAACAAAGATTATTTTATGTAGTTCTGGTAATGAAACCAAGGATGCCCTCATAATTGAACCTAATCACTGTAGCTTGCAAGTCTAAATTAACAAGAAAGCAAGGGTGCTTGCTATGAAAATCAGAGAACCCTACACTGCACCACGGACAGTGCTCTAGGTTCTTTATGTGCAGACCCAAGGTAAGCTTGCCTGTTCTTGTGCTTAGGGTTAGCAGCGCTTTTAATAGAAACTCACACAGTCAGCACAAAGTCAGCTGTTAAGTAGATCTATTTCATGGCTCTGCTTACCACAGAATTCTGCACATGTAGAAACTGGCACAGTAAGCACAAAGTCAGCTGTTAGTAAGTAGCTCTATGAATTGGGCTTTCATGGCTGTAACAGAATTCTGCGCTAACATCCCATGAAAATAATTATGTGCTTTACTTGGCCTGGTAAGAGGGTAAGCATAGAGTTCAGCGGTAAGCAAAGTAATGTAATTGGAACAAGAAGAGTTATTGTGCAGTCTGAAACTCTTAGGGGCCTTGTCAAATTAACTCCAGTACAGGAAGTCGGATTCAATTTTCTGAGTGAATTGTTTGTTGGATTTCGGTCGGCTTGTGACTCTATGACAAACAAGGTTTTACTCCCTGAAAGACACACAGTTCAGGAATCTGGTGCACATTCACACAAGCTTATTTTGATTGGGCATTTTAAGCAAATCAGAATACAAAGTTGAGGAAAATTTTTTGACAGAAATATTTCCAAATATTGGTACCATTATCAAATGTACAAAATGTGAAATCTCCGACTATAAATTGTTTACTTTTGGCTTTATATCAACACCAATGTAGCATAATTCCTATAATATTGTCAAATGGTAAATTACTATGAAGAAAAACAAGGTAGAAGATACATGTAAGTGGTATTTGACACTTTGAGAGGTGGAGATAGAATGGTTTGAGGTAACACCATGGACATTGGTTTGAGGCAACACCAAGTGTATATCTACTTAATAGGTAGATTTTGTTCTTTGAGAACTTGCCTTTGCTATTTAATTTACTGCCGCGGCGGAGTGCATAAAGTGCGACTTGCATGATTGGGGTCATTCCAAAATGGCGACTCCCACATCGCGGAAAGTAAGTCACACAATATTGTTTGAAATATCTTTTAAAAGGTTATTGTTTGAACATCCAAAACACACAAGGCAAGCTAAGAGCTTAGTGAAC
>JAUELU010081168.1:0-16885 GCA_032357145.1 Evasterias troschelii
TAAGTGTGACGTAATCAATTGTATGCCACGCCCACTTCACAGAAACTGGCTCCACTGATTATCAGGGCCCTATTTCATAGAGCTGCTTAAGCACAAACAGTAGCTAAGCAGAACCAATCTATGCTTACCAGAAATAGGTTACCAGCAAAACTACCATGTCACATGTACAATTTGTAACTGGTATTCTGCTCATTTCTGCTAAGCAACATATTGATAAGCAATATGTTCTGCTTAAGCAGCTCTATGCGCTCAAGGGCTAATGGAAAAGCAATTGTATTGACAAGCAAGGGTTTCAGTTATTTCTAGTTTCAAGAGCAGTATTTAATATTTTAAAGAACATTTTTACTTCCTTGAGCAGTAACATTATTTTTAAGGGCATTAATTTTAAAGAGCAGATTGAGATGGTATTATGGCTAGTAACCGTTTTCTGGTAACACTAAAGAGCGGACATAATAATATGGGCCTTGGATTTATTCATAGCACGACGCGCAGCGCGTGTACCCTCGCCTGCCTAAACACACACGCACCATTTTGTAAGGCAAAAAATACGCTAATGAATTTATTCAAGAAAACAGTTCATGAGCCAGCCACGTTTGCAGGTACGAACTCGAGGGAAAAAAAAATCTAACATATCTTTTGTCGATGACATTTATATGTGGGAAAATGAACATCAGCAACTTGACAAAGAGAAACGTTGTTGACAGACGGCCACGCTTGCCATGCGACATAACGGCTGTTTGAGTACGTACAACTCATTGAATCACTCTCCATGCATATGCAATGCATAATGGCTGAAAAAGAATTTTTTTAGGATCTAAACAGACGTTGGCGTAACAGCAACGGAAGATCATAATAATAAACTGCGCCAATAAAGTATCTAAAAACTTACAAATGGTCAGATTTATCGGAACCTCAAATAGTATGCAAAAAATAATTAAAATAATTCGATACACAGTTATCTTGTGCGCATTTTGACACCTCTTTTGTTGCGCTGCGATGTTGTTTGGCTGATTTATGGGCACTTGAGTGGCTTAAGGTTGAATTTCAAAAGTTGCAAAAGCCCCTATTCACCCCAATTCCAGAAGGGAACTCGCGCAAGCATCCCACAAAGACAAAATCAAGACAAAATACGCAAACTTATTCTGTTTACTTAACCATGAAATGTATTGCAGTAGGCCTAGCTCCTCCGACTTCGAACTTCACTGCTTAAAGGTACTCTCTGCTTTTATCTTATAAACTGTACTGCTGATATCATGAAGATGGTCCTCAATAACTCGTCACAGCACAATGCTCTTACTTGAATAGGGGCTTTTGCAAATTCTGCTCTGCTAATTGAGACATGTCTACCGAACACCTTGTTTTTGTTTCAACAAAAACTGAACTTTTTCTAATTTCTACTTTACTTTCAGATAAGGATCTGAAACTCCGTAGTCTGGTTTGGGTAACAAAGGAGATCGACCCGTTCACTCTTCAACTTGTGTGTAAAGCTAGTGCCGCGACAGGCCCGTCCATCACATGGACCGTCCACAAGTCAAAACTTGACTCTGGGGAGAACATTGAACATGACATAGACAATGGCGTACGCATCGAGAACCGGAAAGAGTCGTCGTGTGTCCTGACGTCCATACTGACCGTGGAGAACTACCGGAAACGAGGCTACACAGAATCCACGGTAGTATGTTCAACCTCTACCCCAGAGAGTGGATTGCATCAGTCTGCCAATGTCTCTGTACCAGGTATTTGCCATATATTAGACGTAATAAGCATATCCCCATTTCTCCTTCTTTCTCCCCTTCTCTCACCCCTTCTCTCCCCTTCTTTCTTTCTTTTGTCAAACGATCACGCGATCAAAATTAGAATAGTCACAACTCCTGAACGAGATGGCTGATTTTAACCACACGTTTAGTCAAATGAACCCTTAACATGTGCCCTATTAAGACAGTCATGACATTTTGGAGAATGTCATCTGGTGGTCGGTTCTTGCCATTTTATGAACAGTTAGATGATGTGTCAAGTTATTTCACCATTGCTACTCAAGACCCATTTGGTGTGTACACTTTTTACCAGTTGTCACCTATCGGACAGAGGTGGAAAATTGATGTTATTATCGCATTATACGTTCAACTTATTGGTCCGAGATTCATTCTCTATTAAGCGCATTATGTTTAGGTTTAGGAAGAGTTTAATGCGCAAACAAACTTACTGATTTAACGTTTTACCCCAATGGTCGTGCAAATTCTGATATGAATATTAACGAGACCATTCTTGAATTTTTTTGCTAATAGGCCATAATATACTGTTGAAAAGTCACTTGAACTTGACCATTTAAGTATTCATTGGCTGAATGAATAGGCTATAAGATCAACTAAGTATTACTTGTTGTAATCTTGCTACCAGTACCAGTTGCAAGTTGAACTATGACGTCAATAATATATATATATATATCAACAAAACAAGATGAAACTGTCACCGAACACGTAAATGCATGTTTGAATATTGTTTTTCCTTAATATCCATGAGTGTATTTTGATCAAGTGATAACAATTTATGGGCTGCATGTTAAACATCGTAATATATCTTTTTCCTGTCTCGAAGGTGAACCCGAATACTTCCAGTGGCCTCTCGGTGAAAACGGCAATGTGGACGTCAGCAGTGAGGACCGTTGCCACTTGGAAGTGTTCAACCGTGGAACTAGTGGAGTATGGGGCGGTTTCGGAGATGCAGCACCGGGAATGGTTCCCGCCCCGCGACTTGTGGAAGACTTTTGCGCTGTAAGGAGACGAAAGAAAAATCGTGCGTTTTTTATAAACAACGTCAATGGCACGTGCGTAACCGACCAAAGGTACTGTACGTCGGCAGGGTTCACTTGGTCTGTGTGGCTTCGACTTGGTCTCAACATAGATGGATATCCTGTCATTCACTCCGGAAGTTACAACAGACTCACAAGTTATCAAGACCACATTTTTACTTTCAACCTCTGGGTCACATTTGACCGGTTGCTGTTTTGCTCGGCGTACAACAACGCCGGTACACTTGCAAGAGGTATCAACATCACCGATGCAAGCTTTAAGGACAACTGGTTTCACATTGCATGTGTTTTTAACTTTAGCACGACTGAAGATGGAAACTTTGGCTTTGCAAGGGCATATATCAATGGAATCGAGAACGAAGAGCAACATGACATTGATAACTATTTGTATTTTCATGATTACGGATTCTTTTTTGGAGATATTAGTGAAGTGGTGCAGTATGGAGAAAGTTATGTTTCGCTTGGCACGTCATACTTCTATGTGGGTCGCACGGATTACAGCAACTTAGCGGTGATAGACGGCGTCTTGGAGGACGCAGAAATACAATATCTCCACTCGTGTGGATCTAGAAGTAAGTGCATAACATGTGTTTTTTCCAAAGTCGGGTGATTGAAACTCAGCCCAATAACTAAAACAATTTACAGGCAACCAGCTCAAGGCAATTTCCAATAAAACAATTTCATTGACATTTTAACCTTCAATTTTATCTTTCGGAAGGTAATTTACAGCAAAAGATTGTCTTGTTACATACAATGCAGTTAGTCGTTGTCGCCAATTTACATGAAAATTCCCTTTGTGACAGGGCGTCGTAACAGTTCCACAATGTGATGAAATATCAAGTAATACAATTTTTTAAATACTTAAACAAAAACCAGTTTCAGTTACACAAATGAAATAAGTAACAAAATATTTAAGATAAACATGGCATTAAAAGTAAATAACAAGAAATCATGATAATCAAACAAGTTTAGAGGAAGACAATGGCTTTACCCATAATACCCTCCACACCACATTCACACACAAACACACACCCTTAAGACACGTTTTTCACAAAATATCCTTAAAGGAACATTACAGAATTGGTTTTTCTAACAAACATTTGCTGGCAGTGTAACTACTTTATTATGTAAAAGACCATATACATAAACTGACAAACCTGTAGAAGTTTGAGATCGATCAGCCATCTGGGGCACGAGAACGTAGTGAAAAACTGATTACACATTTGCATGAAATCGATGAATAAAACGCTCACTGAGCGATAAACTCCAATCGAAAAATTAGTTTCATTTATTTCGCATCAAATATGGCATTTCAGACAGAAATATTTCAAGGGATTTTTTCTACTATCATCATCAATAGACCGTGTAAGTTTTTTGTAAATCTGTGATCAGAAATATATTTTACGAGTTTTTTTCTTACCAATTCTGTAACCTCCCTTTAAACCTGAACCCCAACAGATATTTGTTTCTTCAACTGAACAACAAGAAAACAGAAATAAACACTCTTCGTGTTTTAATGAAACATGAACTAGATCCCCAACAAATACAAATAACTATGCTTAACATTCTCTTTAAAAATGCTTAGTTTCAAATTTCACTGTGAAATGGACTCAAATTTAAAAGAAAGGGAAAATGTTGTGACATACTTAACGTAACAACACGGACCGGTTATCTGGTGCACTGGTACTTCACAGTTGATTTTACTTTTCATGTTGTGGGTCTTTGCTGGGAACCACGCAGGGCGCCGCTAACGAGTAAAAAACTAGTAAATAAATATAAAGCCGGCTTTGGAGAGAAACTTAAATGATAATTTAAAAAAAGGAGCGTATATAATTAATTTGAAGATTAGATTAATTCTTCTTCTATTTTTTTATATTTTTTTATGTGCAATAGACTGGGACCTGAAACTCCGTAGTCTGGTGCGAGTGTCAGAAGGTATCAGTGCACTAAGTCTTCAACTCGTGTGCACAGCTAGTGACGCTACAGGGCCTTCAATCACATGGCGCGTCTTAAAATCAAAACATGAAATGTGGGAGGACGTCAGCGAAGACGAAGTGAATGCCGTTCGTATCGAGAGCCATAGCCTCTCGTCTTGTGTCCTGACATCTACATTGACAGTCTCGAACTATCGGAAGCTGGGCTACGTTGGCTCTGCTGTTATGTGTGTAGCCGCCACTCCTAGGAGAGCGTCGAACCAATCATCTACATTTAGGGTGCCAGGTACATATTTTCGAAAAAAGATTTACCGTAAACATTGATTTGACAGTACATACAAGTTGTTTTTGTTTAAGAAAAGACATATCGGTTTATCGCCGACTGGTAAATACGGACTGTCACTCTGGTGCGGGACTGAGTCGCAAAAATCAGTCCAGTATTCTGAGTTAGGAAGATTTTTTATTTTGTATTATCTTGTATCTTTAATTCTTTCTAACGGCTTCCACCAGCCATTTGTGATAGTTTCCCATCCTGTCCAGCATGCAGTTGCCTATGTCTTCACAGGTCCGGTTTGAGTTATCACTTGGTTGAATATTCCATGTTTTGTTGATAAGCCTTTCTTTGGTCCTTCACATGTGGTTACCAAAGTACCAAATCTGACACCAATTATTGATCTGTATTTTTCTCGCAAAGTTCTGGAGATATAAAAAATTGTTTAGCTTTATGTTGATCTCCGTACGAAACTGTAATGGGAATGAGGTGTACCAATTTACATGTAGGGCTGACCATAGCAACCCAGGTTAGCAACCATGTGCATTTGAGTTCTTGTTTTTATGGTCTAATTTTCGCAGCCATCCAGCAAAACATGTTTTACAGTTGCAAGGAAAAGCTTCATCTTCAGCTCTCTTGGTAGACCAGATTGCGATTTTTGTTTAACTCGTTGCGAGCCTGTCATTTCAGCTGCCGCTTCCCAGGTTGTATCGTTTACTTGGGTGGGATCCCTGGCTACACGCCAGTGTGCGATTGAATGGCTTCTGACTGGTACACCAGTCAAACAAATAATCATATTGACAAAATAGAGAGACCGCCACCATAGGGCTAGATAGCACAGGCTAGATAAGTACCAGTTGGTAGAGCGCCGGCACGTTAATCCGGAAGTCAATTTGTCTTTGTTCAACCCCCAAATCATTTAAAATATGCCAAGTCAGTTCTCCTTGTGGTTTATTATTCGATAATGATAATAATAATACATGTTTGTGTTTATATACTGTCCTGCAGAGCAATCTGAGGTATTTCAGTGGTCGCTTGGTGACAATGGGACCGTGGATGTTAAATGCGAGGATTTGTGCAGCCTGGCGCCGTTAACCGGCTATGGCCAACAAGCAAATCCATTTATGGTTACCGCTCCTCAGGTCGTGGAAGATTCCTGTGCGGTTTCTCTTGAGAGGTACAGTCACGTCGATATCGGGGACATGAGCAGCACGTGCGTGGCAGACTACAGTTTCTGTGTGTCAGCAGGATTCACTTGGTCAGTTTGGCTCAACGCGGACAACTCACTGATTGACGCAGATCATGCAGCTCTAATTGTCAGTTCTGGCAGCCGTGATATGGAGAGATCGACCTTCAATCTTTGGGCAACAGAAGGTTTCAAGCATTTGTTCTGCGCAGCCAACATTAACAACAACACAATTGTAAGAGGGATCAAACTGAGTGATGTAATCTTGAAAAAGTGGTTTCATATTGCATGCGTCTTCAACTTATCCAGTACCGTAGATTCTGGTGTTGTCCGAGCATATATCGACGCAACAGAATACAACGGGCAATACGTTGATTCACTTAATTATGACTTTGCTCAACACCTTGAAAGTAACTTAACTCTAGGTCAGTCATTTGACAAGCTAAACCACCGTCGGTTTGCCTTGAGTAACTTAGTGGTAACCGATGGTCCAATTGGAGATGAGAAGATTCGAGGTCTTTACGAGTGTGGTTCTCTCGGTAAGTTCATTTCTTAAAACTATGATGAATACAACTTTACATTATCACATATTATAAAAAGGCAAACTGATTATAGACTACGTCTCTAAAGAGGGTGTGGTGTCGTTTTTTAAACAGATATTTTAGTCATTTACACATTTAAATAGATGCCTAAAGAGCTTCAAAAGGAGGGTTCCGTCCACAAAAAGGTAATACACTCCTGAACTCTGCTACGTGTCGACCCACATCAGGGTGATTTTGACAGACATTTTGGGTCAGACTGACCGAGAAATGGGCGAAGTCCAACAGAACCCAAATCCAGGTCAATTCCGACCTGGAAGTTGTTAGACTCTAACAACTTCCAGGTCGGAAGTGACCTGGATTTGGGTCCTGTTGGACTTCGTCCTGTTGGACTTTGCCTATTTCTTTATGTGGGTCGACACGTAGCAGAGTTCAAGTTTGCACCCCATTTATAAAACAACTTTCGGGGTCAGCCTGATCCGGTGAATGGTCAGGCTCCACTTAGTCCCGGAATCTATATCTATTCTGACCCAGGAATTTTTAAAACGTAGGTACACGCTACTTCAAATTTTTGAATGATTTGTCTCCTAGCACTGCACCATTATTTACAGCGTTAAATTTAATTGCACTGAAGAATTTCTTCTACTTTTTCACGTTAGAGAAACTGAGTGTTTAAATAAGATATATATGTGATTTGGGGTTGAACAAAGTTAAAAATTACTGGAGTGAGATTTGACAAAATAGGGAGACCGCCAACATAGGGTTATTAGCTCAGTTGGTAGATGCAGCGCCGGCACGTTATTCTGGGGGTCGTTAAAAAATTACCCTGTCAGTTTCCTTGTGATTTATTACTTGATATTCAATATGTGTTTCTCTTCCATACTGTTCTTTAGACTGGGATCTGAAACTCCGTAGTCTGGTGCGAGTGTCTAAGGGAGTCAACCCGCTCACTCTTCAGATTGTGTGTACGGCTAGTGCCACGACGGGTCCTTCAATCAAATGGAGCTTCTATAAATCCAAAAGTAAAGCTTGGGAGGATATCAAGGATACTGAAGAAACTAGCATTCGTATCGATGACCATGCTGCGTCCTCGTGTGTCCTGACGTCTACATTGACCGTCGATGACTACCGGAAACGAGGCTACACAGGCTCTGCTTTTAAATGTTCAACTACTACACCGTCAAGTGTGTCTGGAATCACAGCTAATATTACTATTCCGGGTATTTATTCCGCTTTGCTTCGAAATCCTAAGATATTGGTGCCGTTAAAAGTTGTTGATATTCAGTTTTCAAAATTTGAGATTTATTCTAAATTGCATGCACACAAATATGTTGACAGTTTTTCTGACGGCAGAGTATTTTGAAAATGTTTTAACAGCACGGCATGATATGCTTCACTTAATAGTCACACCTTACCCGCGTAGAATTTGTTTACGTATCTTCGACAATGTGATGCTCATTTAACATTACAAGTGACAGGTTTTTCCCTCATTTGTGAGATAGTTTTTTGTAAGATTTAATTACCTACCATTTCTTTGTAACATCCTTGACATTCCAGATGAACCTGCGATGTATAAATGGAGCCTTGGAGAAAATGTCACAGTCGACCTTATAAATGGGGAATCCTGCAACACAGCATCGTTTACGGATGGGACAGTTACTTCTTATGGTTCCCTCGTGTCCAGTCTGATACCTGCACCTCAAGCCGTGGAGAATTCATGTGCCTTTTTTAAACATAAATATTCATCCATCAATCTTGGCAATTACGATGGTTCGTGTGTATCTGACTTTAGATTATGCATGTCTACTAGTTTTACCTGGTCTGTGTGGCTTATGATTAGTTACGTTCGAATATATGATAGATACCCGACAAGTATTATAAGCACAGGGGTTGATGAGAACAGCAAGTTTAATTTTAGACTTTGGCTCACGAGTGACTTGAAGTACATAGTGTGTACAATGTACAACAAGGATACCACCACCGACAGTTCCAACAATACTCTTTACTCGATCTCAAGGAGTGCCATTGTGCCAAGCTTTGTTCAAGGTGGATCATGCAAGGATTGCCCATGGTTCCACGTAGCATGTTCTGTTAATTTTACAGAAACAGAAGATACAGGTAAAGTTGACATATACATCAATGGGGTGTGGATCGATGGGTCTACTGACAGTTTCGTTGATGATTTGGAATTGTTTGACGGTGAAGTAAATTCACAGCTCAGTGGCGTGACTCTAGGGAATATTAACAATTTTTTTATTTCGGAAAGTGCACTCGAAATTGCTTTCAGTAATTTGGTACTAAAAGATGGCTATCTGGGTGATGAAGACATTGGACATCTCTACTCATGTGGATCAATGGGTAAGTGACTGCTATTAACTTATTTGACATCTCGCTTAACGCCATTGACAGTTTGCCTCGATTTTGTGCCAATAATTCGTACTGCGTCTCTTGGGTCTTGCTTCTTTATTGCTGAATGCAAATTTTGTTTTTCCATCGTGCGTCTCGTGACGCAATGTTGTGAAACAACAAAATTATTATGTCAATTTCACGTCACAACCCACTGTTGCAACCCACTGGATTGAAAAGTGGTTAATATAACTACACCTAATAAACACTTTACTACGAAATTTACCTTTAATTTTTTTTTTCTACAACTTGAGCACACTTTTTTGAAATTTTAGGTTTTCCCAATAGTCGGAAAAGTTTTGCGATTGGGTACTATGGGTAACAACTCAACAAATTCCAAAAAAATAAGATCTTGAATAATTTGGCTAGGATTTGGATACAACAAAGTAGTTCACATCATGATGCACATGCAAAGTTTCTGTGGCGTTGTTCAAAACACAACAAAGAAGCACACGACCCTCGGAGTTATGCAGTTTTGTTGACCTTTCTACCGCAGAATGGGGTATAAAACTCCGTAGTCTGGTGCGGGTGTCAAATGGAGTCAGCCCGTTTACTCTGCAACTCCAGTGCACAGCTAGTGCTTCATCTGGTCCGTTCATCAAGTGGAGCGTCTATAAATCAAAACGCAAGGTGTGGGATGACGTAAGAGACGACGAAGAGAACGGCGTGCGTATCGAGAATCATGACGTGTCGTCGTGTGTCCTGACGTCTACACTGACCATCATGAACTACCGGAAGCTAGGCTTTTCCGGTTCTGTTTTGAAATGCTCGGCCTATTGTTCGACAAACCAAGCCATCGAATCAGCCAAATGGACCATCGAAGGTACTCATAAATATGATTAAACCAGGAAAGTCTGGTACACTTTTCCAATGAACTACTTATGCAAATGTGTAGGAGTTCGCTACCTTACTGTACACAAACCCATATATGATGACACTTCAAGTATTTTGATTGAATAACTTGCAAATTGATTCTGACTTTTGTTTGACTTTGGTCAGCCGTGTTAGGATTTAAGGGCAGTTAATTTTAAGCATTTTACACCAAACAATCTGAATTGCCACAATTTTTACTGCACAAATTTGTTTTAAACTTGTTTCAGCTCAACCGGAGTTATATCAGTGGCGCCTTGGCAGCAATGGTACAGTCAAGCCCAATGAATACTGCGACACAGCAGCGTTTGTGGATGATAGAGTTGTTTCACTTGGTGGGTTGAATGCTAGTCTGGTACCTGCACCACAGGTCGTGGAGGAATCATGTTCTGTCTTAAGTCCTGTATACTCGTACATTGATCTGGGCAGCTTCAAGGACACATGTGTATCAGACTATAGATTCTGTGTGTCGACTGGTTATACCTGGTCTGTGTGGCTTAAAATTGAATTTTTTAATTCTCATTATTATCCCTATGGTATCGTCAGCACAAATTATGACATGATTACCAAGTCTAACTTTAGAATTTGGATCACGAAGGACTTCAAGTTTATGGTGTGCTCTGCATCCAAAACTATGACAGACAACAACAACAACAGTACTAGTTACAGAATATCGAAAGGTTTTAACATCACTGGTTTAGTTCGGAAAGGACTCTGTACGGACTGCTCTTGGTTCCATGTTGCATGTGTTGTAAGTATCGATAACGATGTAATCGATACATATGTCAATGGGGTATTGATTGATGAAGGGTTTTATGATGACAACGACTTTCAACAGAGTACTACCCTAAACGTGCATCTCGGGAACAATTTTGGAATATTTTGGTCCAAAATATTTGAAGCAAGAATTGCTTTCAGTAACTTGCTGTTAGTGGATGGAAAGCTCGATGACGAAGGCGTGAGGAAACTATACTCGTGTGGATCTCTTGGTAAGTTATAAACAACAATGCGGGGAAATTGGGGCAACTTGTTGTTGTACTATCTTTCGTAATGACAAGAGCAAAGTACATCCTAATGATTGTAGTTTCCCAAAGTATGCACAAAGATGCTAAGCGTACCTGTCAAATTCAGCCCGTACAAACAAAAGACGGGAGGTCCCCGATTGCAGGAGTTTACACGCTTGCGGCGCGTTTGTGCATGTTTAATGATACGTAGAATGCACGTGCCATCAAAAGAGGTCCACACAATGTACGGACTTTGTTTTCTACGGAACAGTTAAAAATTAATGAGAAAAGACTTATTATACAAGTCAGGTTTATTACTCATAATAATTACAAATTAGCAAATGAATTAAATCTGATAAAAATGAAGTAAATATTCTTTCCCTCTAAATGTCCCTTACGCCTCCGTGGTTTTCATCAATATTGAAGATTTGTTTTTACCTAAAGTGCTTATAACGGAAAGTCCACAGAGTGTGTGTAACACTCAGCTGTAGGCTTAACGCACAGGCCCTTGTGAGGGCTTTTACGCGATGAAACAGTGGACCCCAGTTTGTCTTTGTTTGACTTGGACGGAGACATTCTGTTGAAAGGAATAATAAAACGACAATAGAATGAACCCTAAATCCAATCCGTAGAGTTGTTCTTTACGCATACAACGCCCTTTTGAGTTTTTACACAATGGAACAGTAGACCCAACAGAGGGATCATTGGTATTATCTGGACCACAGAGGAACTCTTGAAAGAAGGAAATAATAGAACGACAATGGAAGGATCCCGAAATCCCGATCAGTAAGATTGTGTGCTCTCACTTTCGGTACCTTATGGAGACCAAGGGCAAAACAAAGAAGGGAAAACAAAAGGACTCCACATGGAATTTCTAAAGACTGGGGTGCTCCACAAGGAAATTTGTGTACAAAGTCTATGGGAAACTGTTAAGTGCAGGGACAATGGAAAGAACAAAAGAGTGCTCACCAAGGATACATATTTTTGAGAATGTTAACTTAAGAGAGTGCCCTTTTGGGGTCTTTTAAACAAAGGAACAATAGAACAACAATAGCAGGACCCCACAAACCGGATCCGTAAGGTTTGGTGTGAGGGTATGTTTGTGTGTGTGTTTTTCGAAAAGGTATCAATGAAGCCACTTCATCCTTAATTTTAGTGATGGAATTTGTTTCGTGCTATTTGTTCACCCTTATTCAAACCGATGAAAATACTGAAAATAGTTTACTTCATTTTAGACGAGGAAACTAACCGCAGTGGATTTTGACTCCAACTGCAATTGTTTACACATCATGCACAATTTAGTTTTATGTTGAAAACTAATCAAATTCGACTTTATTAGGATAATTGAAAGTTGATGCATTGAGATTTTTATTCCAGCAAATTTACAAATTTATTTATTTCTACCCAGATTGGTCTCTAAAAGTTCGCTCTCTCAACGAAGTCACCAAAGGAGTTGACCAATCACATCTCCGTCTCGTGTGCACAGCTAGTGCCAGTTCCGGTCTGGATATTGCATGGCAAATCTATCACTCACAATGTGATGCCTGGGAAACTCTGCAAAACGGTACAGACGATATGATAGTCATAGAAATTAGCAATGTGTCGTCTTGTGTCCAGACGTCTACCTTGACAATACTCAACTATTGGGACCGACTCGTGAGCCATTCGATTGTCATGTGTTCAGCTTCAAGCCCGGAAAAATCTGACAACCAAACAGCAAGCCTTGTCATTAAAGGTAAGCATTGATTTATTTAGGAACTGTAATTAACATTCGCTTATTACCAAAAGACAAATGTGGCAAAAATCATAAGCTTTTGCCAATCGTATTTTTGTCTTCAATACTATAGTTGTACTCAATGCTGTTAAATTGTTCATCAGGCTTAAAGACCCAATACAAAGTATATAATCACACTGCTGATAATAACCCACGTATATACCATATTTTGTTTTTACGAAGTGACTGTCAAAATATGCTACTGAAATCCATTTACCTACAAAGGACGGACACGGTGTCAAAACAGACCTGGTTTGACGTTTCGGTCTTTACCAGTGCCGAACCGTTCATTTACAATTGTTACGAAGTGACAAACCAAAATAAGCATCGGTTTATAAACGGCGCTTCGGGGCAGTGTAGTTGATTTTGATGTTGATGTTGCTGTTGCTGTTGTTGTTGCTGTTGCTGTTGCTGTTGCTGTCGTTGCTGCTACTGCTGCTGTTGCTGCTGCTGCTATGTTTGCATAATTGAAGGATTCATCTTTATTTTGATAACAAACTAAAAAAAATTGTTTTGTCATAAACATATGTTTGGAAAATAGTCCAACTTCAAAATGGATTTTCTAAAAACACATGGCTTTGGGGGCCAAATCGTACACGTTTCGATGATAAGAACTGTCTTTTTTATAACTATGAAATGCCGGAGAAAGAAACGTATGCTAGATTTCGAGCTGGGAGTCGCAGAAACTCGCGGCACTCGGCAAGTGCCCACAGGCATATCACGCAACGACTTAGGCACCATTTTTATAGGGGTCATGAGTATTGAACGTGCATGTTAGTATAAAGCAATTTTTTACAAAACAATATATATGTTCAAACAAATGTCTCATAAATGTCTCATAAATATCAGAATAGAGTCAGTTTGGCGAATATGAACAGGTAACTTACTCTTTCAGGTGCAATTAAGTTGAATGTTTTTTGACAACAGAATTTGCGGGAAAAATAAGTTCGCGTCTTGTTAGTGTAATTACAAACAATTACAAACAATTACTACAGGCCTCATTCGTTGTTTCCTCTGTGTGTGTTTTATAATTTGTATTGGTCTAGCTTATGGTGTAATTTTAACTATGTTTGGGACGAAAAGTAACCAATATTAAACACCGTAAACAGGTTCTGAACTTACATCTTGTTTAACATAAATCATTCCTTTAATTATCTATTTTATAACCAAGCTCTTTCTGTGATTGGAAAGTCTACATCACAGAGTACCACTCACGGGACTTCTTATAGTCCACAGATGGCTATAGATGGCAATCAAGCATCTTTCAGTCATACGGGTAAGGATTTAACATGATGGTATTGGGCGTTGTTCAAACATCGTCTTGGGCTCCAGGCTCCTTCATCAATTAAAGAGCAGTGTGCATTTTGCACCAGCATCAAACGGAGTCCGGAGCCAAGGCTGGAGCTTGAGCCGAGGTTTCGAAAATGCCTTTGGTTGCGCCTTTTCTGATCAAAATGAAAGATTTTACTTCATTCCCTTGACATGCTATTTTGTTTGAACTAAATATTGTTGTGTACACCTCAAATATTATTGTTCGAGGAAGCGACATGATTTCGAAAGAACGATTTGTAATATTTGGAGAGACCGAAATACTGTTACGAGACGAGGTAGTCTTGCAAAGGAATGAAATGCTATAACGAGTGAACAGAATACTATAACGAATAAACGAGCTATACTTACAACGGAAGGGGATGGAATAGTCCCCTTTCACAAGGGAACGAAGTATTATTACGAGGAGCTCCGTACAAACTGCTGCTGTCACTAATTTTACCAAAACAGCAAAACACACTCACAACACCACCCAAACAACCCAACAAACAAACACCCAACAAAGAAAGAAACAAACAAATAAACAAACAAACAAACAAACAGGCAAAATCATTTTGGAGCAATTTTCTTTTAAAATGCGATTTCTTTACGCTGTTTTTGTGAAGGGACTCGGTTATTCTAATTCCAATATGAGTATTGCTTAAAAATTTGGTTAATGGCGGTTTACCGCTGTTGGTTGGTGTCAAGTATCTGATACTTTTACAGTATTGACCTAGCCAGAGATAAACTGTATATACTTATTATGTTTTAGTTTGTTTTTTCGTGTTTTAGTGCTTGGTGACCCTCATCCATGGTGGAAACTTGACTTGGCCGGTGAACACCGCTTAGGCCAAATCACAGTTCAACTCAGAACAGGTTGCTGCGGTAAGCGAAATACTGTAATTTGTTTAAGAGGTCGCTTCGATGGCAATGAATAGTGTCAGACTGAAAATCTTTGTTTAAACAAAAATGATGAGAGCAATACATCAAATGTGTGTCGAGGCTATGGAAGAACGTATAACGAAGCTATGAAAGAATGTTTTTTCCCATTGCAAATTTCAATATTATTCATCAAGGCCTATACAATTTCAGGGAGTTTCAACACTTCAAAAACTTCAATATTATTTTCTTTGCTATGATTGATTTTGATTATGCAATCAATCTTTCCACGGAGCTACTGTCCTTTGCCCGAAGAGGAACACATCCTGTTTTGCACTTTTTGTCGTGATTTTATGTCCTACAACATTTCCCTTTTGTTTTTAAATTGTTAATAAATATGGAAGTGAAACAGAAGTCAGATTCACCAGCTTTATCAAGTACAACGCTCAAGTGTCCACAAAAGACAAAACCGCTTTAAAACGCTATGAAGTTTTAAAGGAACGTGGCTTATATAATAAGAGTCCCGTGTCTTCCTACAAGAATCACAAGTTATGAATTGCATTTTTTTATATAATTGCAATGTCCAGAGCTTATTTCACGTCATTGAAGTGACGCGTTGCCTTGGATTTGACGAGTTGGTCCATTAAAAGCGTTTGTAACCGTTTGTTATAAAATGCATATGGTTTGAAAGGTGTTTAAAAAGTAGAATACAATGATCCACACAAATATGTCTGCGTGGTTTTCCTTTTACATCGTAAACTAACACGGTCGGCCATTTATGGGAGTCAATAATTTTGAGACATATTTGTGTGGATCATTGTATTCTACTTTTTAAACATCTGAGTAGCTCTCTGGTTTACAGAAAGAGTATGTGAAGATAATAAGCAAACCAAACTTGTCTGGGCCTTTTTTTTCCAACTTGCAGATGGAAATCGTTTCCTCGGTGCAACCGCACGAGCCGGGCTTTCCTCGAATTACACCTTCAACCAGCAATGCGGTCAACCAGCCACTTCTTCACAGACCTCTTTTGGCGCCACAAACGTATTCCTTTGTGATCCGCCGGTGGTGGCGAGGTGGGTCAGCTTTGATATCGACCCTTCTTACCAGGGTGTTACTCAGGCGGTCTTGCAGCTCGCCGAGGTGTCGGTTATGGAGTATACATGGGAACGTAACCAGAAGACAATCAAAGGTGAGCGAGTTCTGAAGTTCGTATATTTGCTTAAACAACTTTATGTCCGACAATCACTGTACTTAAAAATCTCTTCTTGAATGAAAGAAGTGCCGGTGTCAAGAAGAAATTGTGATTATCAGTTTACTGAATTCTCCCTAAGACGATCGA
Source organism: Evasterias troschelii (assembly GCA_032357145.1). NCBI lineage: Eukaryota > Metazoa > Echinodermata > Asteroidea > Forcipulatida > Asteriidae > Evasterias > Evasterias troschelii. Next base: position 16,320 of record JAUELU010081168.1, read on the forward strand.
ACGTCGCGCACTGGTTAGCCTTTTGTCAAGGCTTTCGTGTCTTGACTGAAATGGAAGACCATGCACGCGAGTGGCGAAGCCACGAGGGCCTTTTCCAACTTGTTTTCTGTTTCTTATGTGTTTCTTTGTAATCTCGACTTTTGCTACCCGAAAGGGTAGCAAAAGTCCAAACCAATCAGAAGTACATAACGCACGTTTCATACTTCATGAATAATTCCTTACAAAAACCGCTGGAAAAGGCTACGCACTGGTCAAAAAGTCAAGAGTGATATTGCCATCGTCTCTTCGCAAACTACCACCTCTTCCAAAATAATATTTCAGATATAGACCATGAAATCAAATGCGCGTGTCTGTCAGCTAATGTTATATGAACTCAATAAACATAATACAAACACAGGCTTTTGAAGCATGAAATGATTTCCAGTACAAGAAATGAACGCAAATTAGTTCCGTGCTCAGCATTTCCAGCCATCATTAATTTTGTCGTCCTTAAAAACTCTGGACACTATTGGTAATTGTCAAAGACCAGTCTTCTTACTTGGTGTATCCCAACATATGCATAAAAT
>JAUELU010082269.1:0-16858 GCA_032357145.1 Evasterias troschelii
CAGCATGGAGGCTCAGCAGGTGAGTTTCTTTATTTGAATCACTAGGAGACCTACATAAGTGCTTAAAACATGCAAAAAAAACCTAAAATATTTGTTGAACGGCAAGAGTGCTGTGTGGCATGTGGTCACTGCAAAACGCCAAAGAAAAAAGAAACATACAAACGAAATCATAAATACCCGGAAATGTCCGACCATCAACGATACTGTCCGAATGTTGACGACAACACGTTCGGATAACTTCGAAAAAGGATGAATTCCTCCTTTTCGGTCACGTGATTTTGGGTGATACTGGACCCTAAATTCGACAGAGCCTAGTCGGAGATTTTGGGGTCTGGGAACCAGACTACACTGTCAGGGGGCTCACCCGGATGAGCACACCGGGGTCAACCGGGGAAGCTAATCGAACGCACCCATTTTTAGCAAACCTAACTGCAAAGGCCCTAGTAGTAGACAGTTAGATATCAGTCTCAAGCATCCTGTGAAATCATGGCACCGAAAGTGCTTTCGCTTTCAAGAAAAGAGGAAATTGTTATCATCCCACCCCCCCCCCCCACCCCCCGCCCACGTTTTTCGGCTGAAAAAATATAACAAGCCTACAAAAAGTTTAGTTCCTAGACCTAATGTTCGAGTATTCCTAGCTATCAATATTGCCAAATTTTGTCTAAAGATTCAAGAAACGCAGACTACTGCAACCAGGCGGGGACTAAAGATTTGTTTGAAACTTGGGGGCACATTGGCACACACCCAGGATTATAAAGAGGCCTCACAGAAATGTAACGGGTGTTGTCCAGGGGTCGGCCCCGGGGGTCCAGGGAGAAGCTTCGGGGGGCTCCGAGATTTTTTGCGTTCGTGTGCCTAAATACAGAAAAATTGACTCATTTTTTATCCATAGGCCTATTACTGTTACATCAACGGGCTCAAATAAATAGGTACGTTTGCATGAGTAGCCTTGCTTTGAAACAAGTATTAGCTAATGTAATAGTATACAAAAAATAGTTGAACGTTAGAATGCAAAAGTTTGATCTTGGTCCAATAGTTAACAGGGAAAATTTCCGACTCTAACTCAACTTATGAAACCTGATACTTTAGCCACAGAGAGAGGAATATAGCAGTAGTTTTTCTCGTGTGAACGTAACTGACCTCAGCTAGATGTCAGCTCGACTATACGATGAATTTTTTATTTATTTTTCTCCTGGTGGAGTTGCACGTAGCCCTTTCTTTCGGGTGGTCTTGTGGTATAAGGGGGTCTCATATCTATGTATGTGACAGTTTACACCTCAGTCTGTTCCTAGTTGATTGTTGCTCTCTTATCCCTTATACACTCTCCCGCACCCAGCTTCGAAATTCGTTACCCTCATAAGTTTTTCCCCGTTTTTGTCCCCTTTTCTCAAGATCTTTGTGCACAAAACTGAGGAAGGGAAACTACCAATTCAATGTTGTGATGTAATCATTATTATCCAATAGATATAGTCCTCATGTAAGTAGGGGAAAATTACAAGTCTTTAACCTCATGGTAAAATGGTGTAAAATGCCATTGTGTTAGGTACCCTTCCTGTAAAAAAATTGTCAACAAAAAAAAGATAAACATACAAAATTGTTCTTTACATTTTTGTACGGGGATGTATTAGTTCATAAATGACTTTTCCTAGAGCAAAATTTTAAACATGCAACTTATGAATCTTTACATACCAAGAAGGGATTTTTCTTGAGTCAATAGGTCAAAATCAAAACAGTTTTGATTGAATATTATCTGGTGGCACACTTTCAAGGGCGTGTACAATATTGGTAAGAATGAAAATATAAATGTTCACAGATTTGCACATAACTTTGGTATAAAGATGGTCATGGTGGAAAACTTCCCTTAAAACAGTTTTTCTTGAAATGCCATTGTTTTAGGAAATTATTAAAATATTAGTCTTTTATTCTGCAGGATAAATTCCGATGTTTGAAAAGAAGTTAAAACACATTTTTTATTTTTTTTTACCGTTTTCTCATGACTCCGAAGACCGATTTATCTTAAACTTTCACAGGTTTGTTATTTCATGTATATGTTGGGTCACATCAAGTTTGGATACTGGTCTTTGGCAATTACCAGTGTTGTACATACCCTTCAACACTAACACCTAATTCAAGTTATTTGATTAACAGCATCCGCAAACCAATTATACTACCTTTAAAAAAAACACAAAACAAACAAACAAAACCAACAACAACGAAATTGCTGCACAACCATTTTTATTTTAGAATAATATTACACAAATTCACAATTAGACTAAATAATTACTACGTACCCTGTTTATGCATATTGAAACATATATTAAGATGTACTTCTGATTTCATTAAACATACTTCTTTTGGTCTAAAATATAAACTCTCACACAAACTAAGGAATTTCCCAAGCACGCGTTGCACTTAATATAATTATACCAAATTAGTGTTGTAAACAAAAAGCAATTTAATCTAGTACTGTAAATATGTATATTAAAGTTAAATATACAATTGGTAATAATGACACAACAACAAAGATCCCACAAGGACACCCTGTATGCACATGAACACACATAACAAAACCCTACGGATATGGTTTGATGGGTCCTGCTATTGTTCTATTATTCCATTTTCTAATGAAATCCTTTTGTGGGGTACAGGTTGAGGAAAGAAGCCCAGTGTGGGGGTCGATTGTTCCATTGTGCAAAAGACCTCCACAATGACACTCCTGTAAGCTCACCCACACACACACAAACTATCAGTACAGGTACAGAGTTGGGGCTACATACGGCTTAGGTCTGGGTTACACTCATGCTTGTAGGTACAAGGCTGGGATAATATTTAGATACAGGCTACATTTAAATTTGTGGGTACAAGGTTGAGGCTTTAGGTACAGGTCTACATTCAGGTACATTTGTACAGAGTTGCTGTTTACAGTTATGTTCCTGTACATTTTGAGGCCGCAAACACAATTGTTTTGTCCAATGTCTGTACATGTACATGTAAATGTAAATGGCAGCTACAAACATGTTAGGCGTATCTGAATTTGCAGCTACGGCTGCTGGTATTTAAGTGGAATCTTGTTAACTTTTGGTCCCTTGTAAAAAGTTGTATCTAATAGTTATTTCCCACAATTACCCATTTGTCCCCCCCCGGTCCCCCCCCTCCCACTCCCCCTCCCCACAATAAAACATCACAATTGCTCCCTATGACTTTGTTGCAAACAACATTTTCCACGATTGTTTTTAAATGACATCTTTCGATTTCTAACATTATAAAACCTCCTACTTTCAGTGGAACTTGGTGGTGAGTTAAGGACCATTCAGCACCGGACCCAAGCTCTGGTGTTTCTGTTCAGCAGAGTGTGGGTCCGAGTCTCGGTCATGACACATGTGTCCTTAAGCAAGACCTTTAACAACTATTGCTTCGTCCTTCAGATGGGACATAGAGCCATTGGTCCCATGTGTTGTATGCACGTAAAACAATCCAGTGCACTTATCGAAAAGAGAAGGGGTTTTCCCCGGTGTTAATGGGTTAATGGGCTGCATTATTGCGCCACAGCACTGTGTAAACCATTACATTGTGTTATGTAAAGGAATAGGTCTTTACTTAAAACTGCAGCTCCACATAACTTGCAGTAAAATACTGACTGTTGAAGCGCCTTGAGTGTCACTGAGTGATGGAAATGAGTCTTATACAAGAAGCCACTATTATTATTATTATTATTATTATTATTATTATTATTATTATTCAGAAGGTGGTGCCACAGTGGATGATTTTGAAGGATCAGAAAGTAGATGGGTTGACTGTTTACTGTGTAGATCCATTCACCACATTATATTTCAGACTAGCAAAGTACATGTACCACCCAAAACCACGGTGGATGAGATTGAATGGGCGTAGAGTAGGAGGGTTGACTATTTGTATAGATCCATTCACCACATATACTGCATCTTTCATAAACCAATAGGGATGATGCTGAATGATCAAACAGTCGCAATGTGTGGAATCCCTTGCGCCTATTCTATCGCAGTCCCATCAGTGTCTGGTTTCTTAAACCCTACATCATCCTGATCTTCCTCCGTACGAACCGTTCTTTTGCACGATTCGATGATCTCATCAATCGTGTCTTCGCAGATCTCGATGAATCCCTTGCGTTGCCGACTGAACCAGTAAATCTTATCCTGACTGACATCATACCACATTCCATGGACGGAGAGTTTCCCACTAGTGACGCGTTGCTTGATGGATCGGTAGGAAGACAAATGCTCCAGCTGCTGCAGGACGTTGACCTACAAAGGGTATACAAAACAAGGATAAGATTAAAAGAATTAAAGGGTGTGTACAACATTGGTGAAAGTGAAAATATAAATGTTCAAAGATTTGCAAATGACTTACATGGTATAAAGATGGTCAAGATGGAGAACTTCCCATGAAATAGCTTTGCTTGAAATGCTACAGTTTTTAGGAAATAATTTGTCTTTATCACTGATGATAAAATTGGATAATTGAAAACAGTGAAACCATATACGGGGTTCTTCACTGTTTTCTCATGACTCCGACTACCGATTTTGCTGAAACTTTTACAGGTTTGTTATTTCATGTACATATGTTGGGTCACATCAAGTTTGGATACTGGTCTTTGACAGTTATCGATGTTATACACACCCTTTAGCACCAGCCTTTTCTTTGCACTTAACATTTAGTGTTGGCACTGTATAAAAACAAAAAAAAGGCTACACCAAGTATTTAGATTCTGATAAGACCCTTGTGCTGTTTACTACAAAAAACAACTGTGTAAGGTGTTGTTTCTGACAACATGTAAACCTTTACTCATTGTGTTGAGTATTTCCTCACACCTGAAGCTTGGCGATGACTCACTTTTAGTAAGTCTGTTCCCAAATGTTTGGATTCTCATACATGTAGAACTACTTAGTTCTGAAAGGTTTAACGGCTAACAATCTAACGTGAATTCAATCTCTTATGGGACAAACGTTGATTCAGAGAGCAATCATTGTTGAGATACAGTAAAGCCTCAATATTCTGAACACTGTTCTCTGCCCACCTGCAGGAGACTGACAAGGAGAAAGAGCACACACTTTGAGGGGTCTCATCATATGTTACATTGGTAGTTGTCAAAGACCAGGATCCTCACTTGATGGGACCCAACATAATAATACATGAAATAAAAAACCTCTGAAAGTTTGATCTCAATCGTTCATTGGAATCATGAGAATAAAAAGTGAGGAAAAACCTTAAATGCTTTGACTGTTTTCAAACATTTTTTAAACTAAAGCATTTCAGGCAAAAATAAACGAAAGGGAGTTTCCCTTTATATCATTAAGTTATGCGTAAATCTGTGAACATTTATATTTTTACTCTTACCAATGTTACAAATGAATTTTAACCCCACTACTCCAAACAACAATTTTCTCTTCATACAAAATGTTTTCCTTTTTTTTCTTGTTGTTTTATTTATAAGAGATCGCTTAACATCACAAGACCAGTCAGCCACTTCAAGGTGAGGGCTACACTTAATTGATTTGACTGTCAACCCAAATCAACCGTCACCTGGGCCACCATGCCACCTACTCCTGGGGCTGAAACAGTCAGCAAGGATGGTAGAGAAACAGGCTGGTAGAGCAGAATGCACTACTTTCCCAACTTAAAAAACCTCCCCGGAAATATAAGATGATCAAAACTGTTAATTTACCTGCGATAATTTGTCTAACAATGCCATTTCATTGTTGGGGTCAATGAAGACCTCTATTGGTGTTGATCCGACGTCAAACTTAAAAGCGGCGCCCTTGCTGGTTCTATTGCTGGTATCTTGCACTTTGTTCAGACTGGCTTCCACGCCGTGAGTCCGGCACCAGCCGTGGATGATCTGACTGACTCTTTTGATGGGTGTTGTTGTTTCCTCTTCAGTGTAGTGTTTGTAGGCTGCATACAGTGCCTTTAAATAGAGTGTACACAATTGATCAGGTTAAGACCGATAAAATAGTTGTTTTTTTTAAGTACAGGGTTGTATAATGAAAAACAGTTATATCAAAAATCTCTTTGCCTGTCATGCCTTACACGTAATGCTTAGTGCAAGATGCCTAAAAAATGAAAATACACGCAAAGTAATGCACAGAGTTCCATGTTTCTGTATTGCATACTGCGTTATTCATAAATATAATGTGCATTGCTTGGCATTACAAGCGTTGGGTGATTTCTTCTTTTTGTACAGCTGTTTTAACGCTACATACGAAGTGTGGACCTGAGAACATAAGATGTCCACATATAGTACGGACTTGAAACACTGTGTTTTGTTCAAGTGTTGAAGAATTTCCTGAAGCGTTCGGAACAAAGGATTGTCAACAGAGTAACACAGAGCTTTGTTGCATTTTGTGGGACAGTCTCCTGTGGAATGTTGTGGCAAGGACCAGATGGGCAGAAAAGTATACCACCAGTAACAGGGTTAATTGCAATGTGGAGGTTTAATAAATACACATTTACCCAATGCAAAGTTCATACGAGCAGGACAAATTTTGAAACTTTACACAGTTCTTAACCTCATGAGTTTTTAAAATGTAACATCCCGGTCTCAGAAATCTCTTTCGAGCTGGTTTTGAACCAGTTCCATAAAATTATTCAAAAATGTTTTTCCTATTTACCTGGCAGTCTGAGTGCCCGCATATAACAACGTGCTCAACCTTGGAACGATTACATGTAATTTCAAGAGCTACCACCTCACAGCTCAGTTGTGTTGGCTCGCCCTCACTGTAGTTGGCTCGGGGAAGCACGTTACCAGCGTTGCGCAAGATGAACATGTCACCTGGGCTCGTCTGGCAGAAATGCGTCGGCAGAATGCGAGCGTCTATGCAGGAAATGAAGAGTATGGGCGGCTGAAGAAAACAAAAAACAAACGATTTACAAAAATAAATATGGTTTTTGCTTCATTGAAGGGTGTGCATAATGTTGTTAAGAGTGAAAATAGTGTTCCCAGATTTGCACACACTGTTCATGGTATAAAGTTGGTCATGGTGGGAATCTGCCTTTGAAATAATTTTGTTTGAAATGCAACAGTTCTTGAGAAAAAAGAAAGAAGAAAGTTTTGATCTTGCCAATCCAAAACTCAGTTTTTGAAAACAGTGAACAATATAAGGTTTTCTCCCCACTTTTTTATTTGACTCCAATCACCGATTAAGCTTAAACTTTCATAGGTTTGTTACTTTATGTTTATGTTGGGTCATATTGAGTGTGGATACTGGTCTTGGCCAATTACCAGAGCAACAATGCTTTAACACGTTGACTGCCGGTCATAAATTTGAAGGGGCGTTCCCATTTGCCAGTGTGGTGCGCATGCGTGCATACCAAATAGGTACTTTTTTTTTGTCAACATGCATGTAGCATACAAATTCTAACGATGTGTGCTGACCCCACTGCCAGAAATGTATACGTTGCGTTCTCAGTGATGCCAGTGTATTCAATTCACTACACAAAAGCCTTTCATTCTCTATGAGTATACTTGTAGTGGCAGAATCCGTTACACCCGTTACTACGAATATACTCGTAGGCGGCAGTCAACATGTTAAAGGTTTGTTGGTCAAAATATCAGCTAATCAGAAGAAAGTGGCTCGACTGGGAGATAGATGAAGAACATCTGTAGACAGAATAAGCTGCACTTAATTCAGAAGTGGAAGTTAAAAGACTATAAAACCATTCTGAAATGTTAGGGATATATCACTAGCCTGGCGTACCTTTACGGGTAGTTTTTCCGCTTTAGTGGCCCATCGTACTAAGAAGTTACCCTGAGCGTTGGCTTGGTACTTCAAGATGCCTCGAAGAATTTTCTCCATCACAGAAAATAAAAGTTAAGTAGTTTTCACTTCACTGCGTCTGTTTTTTATTGAAAGACGAAAGAAGAAGAAAAGTTATTCAAGTTCAGCAACGAGAAACTTTAAGACAATAGAGGGTGGCTGACTGCACTTGAAATTTACACTGTACTGTACTGCAGGCCCAAGGCCATTTTTTTTTAAGAATTGGGTCAGTAAATTTATGCCAGGCAAAGTCCTGAGTCCAGTGGTTTTGTGTTTTTAAATTGAATAATACGGATGTCAGACACTTTGTACCTTTACCTTTTCATACCCGAGACACTTCGCACCTTCGAGATACTTCGTACCTTGGCAAAGCTGGTCACTTCGTACCGTCGGCTGAGTCACTTCGTACCGTCAGTCGAGTCACTTCGTACCGTCGGCTGAGTCACTTCGTACCGTCGGCTGAGTCACTTCGTACCATCGGCTGAGTCACTTCGTACCGTCGGCCCTCTACTGTTAATAGGGCCCTAGACCGTTGAATGTCAGTAAAAGTGTCACCCTATAACCATTACTGTTCTTTCAACAAAACTAATTACAACTTATTTATCAATATTTATTGAAAGCGTTATAAGAATTATTCGTTTTAGTTTGTTTTTGTTACAATAATTTTTCATCTCGACAACAGTAATTTCGTAACTAGACTAATCACAACTTATTTAACAATTGTTAAAATGTTTATAACAAATGTTTTTAATAACAAATGTTTTTAACAAATGTTAAATAACAAATGTTTTTTTTTCAATTTAAATAAATTGATGTCTGTATAGTTGTTCGGTCATTAAAAACCATAATCAGTTCAAGGTACGAAAGGTACGAAGTGTCTTGTATGAAGGTACGAAGTGACTCGGCTCACGTACGGAGTGTCCTGGGTACGAAGTGTCCATAGTCACTTCGTACCTCGTAAAGGTACGAAGTGTCCCGGTACGGTAAGAAAAGGTAAATGTACAAAGTGTCCTGACACCAATAATACAACCATTAATCATCTCAGATCATACTCGTAAGAGATAAAATAACGTCAATCAGTGCTGTTGGTTAAATGGTACAGAACGGGGAATTAACCCTTACAAAATGAAGAGAACATACTACGAACAGAACAACTAACTTACCAGCAGCAGCACCACGGTCCAGCACCTTTTGCAAGTTTTACACATTGTATGACTCCCTCTTTCGAAACAGCAATTACCGCGTGTAATTACAACTGTAAATGCACCAGACTAGTTTTTAGATCTTCATCCTCTTTCCCGGATGGTTAGAAAAAATGTGATCCCACAACCAGTGAGATTGAGGTAGATCTAGACGACAATAACTTTGACTCACCGCATTCTATTCATATCTTATTTTCCGTATTAATACTTGGCCCTTAAAGAAGTGAGAGTTTTGCGTTCCTAATTGTTATTTGTATAATCATGTGTAACGTGTATATATATATTCTCCTTTAACCATTTTGGAATTTCAGGCCTGTAAATAGTTGAGGCTAAAAAGCCACATGATAATTATGTGCCTTTGGTTTTGGACTCGGAGTAGACCTAGATCGAGGTGCGCCCCTCGTGTGATTAACTCATCATCAGGTTATCCCCCTTTGGGGTAGTGGTGATTAGGATGACCGATGACACTGCCCCTTTAAGGAAGGCTGACTGCTCAATATAATCGGGTAAGGAGCAACTTGAATATCGGAGAGGGATGGAGCACGCGGGTTGGGGGGGGGGGGGGGGGGACACCGAAGAGATCGAATTAAAAGGACCCATGCCGAAGGGAGGGGGTGGGGGGGGGGGTTCTTGGAGATTTAAAGAGAGTTAGACCAAAAATAAAGCGGTTGCTTTTACAGATGAAGTGATCAATTTTTGTTTCAATTATGACCCCCCAAAACAGTGAAATGAATCAGAACTTTATTAATTGAACTATTTTAAGTTCTTGCAATTGAAGTACACACAGTTTACCTCATTCGTGTTGGTTCTTTTATGAGATCAAGCTCCTGCTCCTTCTCACCCATACACTGAGCAATGGGGGACTTTTGGGACGCTAGGTGGCAACAGACTTGGGTAATATGCGCGTGCTCAGAACTACGTGAACAATGGCAATTTTCCTGGGGCCTTTCTCAAACCTCGGCTTGGGCTTCGTCTCCGGCTTGGGCTCCGCTATACATTTTTGGTGCAGCGTGTATTTGTAATTGTACGCGGTGGTTCGAACATCAGAAGGAGCCTGGAGCCGGAGCCGGAGCCGGAGCCCAAGACGAGGTTTGAGAAAGGCCCCTGGTAAATCTGCTGCCACCAAACGTTCTGAAGTCTTCCATTCCAGTTCGCTCGTCCCCAGCGCCTTGCCTTAAAACCGAAGGCGCTGGGTTGGGCAAACGTATTAAGCACGCTCATTGGTTAATGCTTAGTCCCATCATGCATCACACTCATATTGCACGCATGACGTACTTACGTACTTCCTGAACAAGAATCTGTGCAAGCTGATTAGCCCATCCCAGCGGTTCTGGATAGGCCTGCTGGGGACGAGCGAACCATTCCAACAGCTTTATTCCACGCACTGCATTTCTTTAGAACCCATTTTTGTTTATTAAAGGGGAATATTAATTCATGTCTTCACTTTCTCCTGAGTTATTTTCATTTTAAACAAGTCTTCTTGAAGACCATAACAGAGAGTAGCGTTAAGCCAATTGTTTGGTGTGAACTTGCATTACAAAATAAAAGAAGTAAATAAAAAAATAAAATAAAAATAAAACAGTTCCATTTAATGTTTTGAATTGATAATCATAGCAGTTTTTAATGCCGCTAAGAAATCAATGTTCAAAAGTATTTAGGGTAAACCCAAATGTTTACCCCTACTCAGACGAAATAAGTGGTAAACCTCAACGTTTCGACTACAGTGTGCTCTATGCCGTCATCAGCAGACACCACTGACAGAGCTCATTTGAAGCTATGGGGTAGAAAAATCAACCCATTTTTATTTTTAGCACCACGGTTCAGTCTAAATAAAGGTTCTGATTATAATCAACCACAACCAACAAAATCAATGACGATAAAACAAATATTTATATATGCATATACAAAATCCAACAAAACACTACAACAAACTGCACTGATACTAATTATTATATCTCGTGATTTATTAAATTCGTCTATAATTTCAATGTGTTATAAGTTTCAGTGCATAAAAACACAATAAATTTCAGAGGTATGTCGTAATAGTGCACTCTGATTGATTCTTCTGTATAAACATTAAATGTGCGTACAAAAATAATATAATATAGTATAGTCATAATGTACATCTTCCATTGACTTCTCTCACAGTACTGTTCTATCTCGAAACTTTATTAATTTTTGTTTAGTAATCAATTTATTAAGTTAGTAAATGTTTGGCCACATAAGCGTTGAATAACATAATCATTTACTTATTGCACTTATACTGGATGTAGGGATAAAACTTGGCAGGTGTGCTGGCGGAGGGGGAGGGGCATAACAATCTGGGAACAAAATAAAACACTCGCACAGGCTGTGCGGGGGGGGGGGGAGTACAGGGAAAGACATGATTTTACCAACGGAATAAATAAACCTCCAACACATTTGTTATTTAAATCTATTATAATTTAAGTTCGAAGAGATCGTTGTATACTGCAACACTAAACACAACACCACTAACATACGGATTATAAATCAACTTTAAGTGAGCTCGGTCGACAAAAGTTTTTAAATATGTGTTGCAAATTCCCGGACGAAAATTCAAGTTTAATTATATGCTTTTGACTAGGGAAACAAACATAAAACATCTGTATATAACATACAAGTATTGCATAATTAGTTTAATATAGTGTGTCATCAGTTAAACAAACACAGACAACAATTTAAAATAACATATTTTAAGGTATTATTTATTCGTATATTTTATAAATTATCTCAATTTTTGAATTCATGTTCACATGTAAACAGCTCGTGGAATATATTTAGCGAAGCTCAAAAGCTTCATTAAAAGTGGTAAACGTATGGAGGAAAGGCTAAATTGATAATGACTCGGTCAATAACTCGTTTCTCAATTCTCGCACAAAGTGACGGCACGGCTTGGTACGTCTGAATCGGTGATTACAATATGCACTGCTCCTACGGGTTGTTCAACGGATTTATATTTTGATGCCGGTGTAGCAGGACGACTGGACAGGCGGCTTGAGGGACGGCTAGAAAAGTGGTTTGATAAACGACTCGAAGGACGACTAGAAGGGTCAGCAAGGCTCCATGCGACACTACCAGAACGGCTTGAAGGGCGACTACCAAGGTTTGCCAAACTTGCTGCACTGTTCGGCCTGCTGCCGGTGAAGTGGTCCATACGACGCTTCACAGACGGAGGGGAGTAAAAAGTGGCTGCTGTGACGTCAGAGGGAAGGACACCCTCATCGATGGATACCGATGAGTTGTCGTCTGGCTCGATGTCTAAGGCATTTGATTCAAACAAGCCTTCTTGGACGGTGAGGAGACTAGCAAGAGAGCCTGCACTACCATGCCGTAGATGGCTCCCTCGGAGGCCACCATCGGTGGTGTCGGAAGTCGGTTCCGCAGTTGCGACGACGGTTACTTGTGATGGGATGCGTTCTGGGACAGCGGGCGTGGCAGGAGGATTGGCGACACTGAAAATAAATAAATAAATAAGTAAAACTAAATAAACAAGGATCCACACAAAAATAAATACATTTTTTACAAGGTATTTCCTCCATGCAGTTCATGCCTTGCTGGGTGACGTAAGTTTACAGTATCGTGGCATGTGATTATTATGTCGATTCTTACTTTTTTGAAAGTAAGTTTTGCTTGTAAAAGATAAAGTTACGTTTGCAGGGTCCAATGGAAACCGTATTTTGTTGTGGCAAAGCCCAGTTTAAGATACGTTTTGCATGCAATAAGCAACAAATATATCGAAATTTGGCGAGCGACAATGTTGTCAACTCGAACCTTTACTTCCTGCGGGGAAACCGTTTCTTCATTTTGTTTATAATGTTTATGTTAACTTATGTTTCATACAATATTTTGGCACTTAAATTTATTTTAGTATTGACAAGAACTGTGGTGGCGTTTTTTTAAAATTATTTTATTGGAGGTCATTCCTAGTGATGACTTACCCTTCTGAGGCGCTTTCCCAATCGGGAAGTTCCTTTGAAAAGCCGTCTCTCCCAGTCAGCCAGAAGGTACGGGCGACACCTTTTCCCTGAAAAAAGAAAATGAAGAGAAAATTCGGCTCTTCTTATAAAGAATCTGAGGCTTCGTGGCGAGGTGCTGCTGGGAGGAGTTCTGTTTTTGCGTATGAAGTGCACAACCTTCAGGGTGCCCCCCCCAAAAAAAAAATAAAAAAAAAATGGTGCAAGTGAAACGCGCCATCTTGGCCCCAAAATGTCCAATATTTGCAACAGATGTTTATACCAAGTTCAAGATTATAGTTAGTATTGGCTTTAGAATACCTTTTGTCTCGTCGTTTGTGCTTTTGTCAATCCAGAGCTATGTTTAATTAACCACTGACGCATGAAATCCACTTTGTGCCACTTTCCAGACAGTTAGATCAGTAAAAGCCTTATTCACAGACACAAAGCCCTTAAACTGTTACAGTACTGGCATTGTTGTGGGCTTAGAAGCGTAGGTTCTCTAAAAGTGGCACAAAGTGGATTTCATGCGCTTGTGGTTAATTAAACATAGTTCTTGATTGACAAAAGCAAAAACGACGAGACAAAGGGTATTCTAAAGCCAATACTGTAATCTTGAAGTTGGTATAAACATCTGTGGCAAATATTGGACATTTTTGGGTCAAGATGGCGCGTTTCACTTGCACCATTTTTGGGGGGACACCCTGTATAGTTGTTGATCAGGAGAAGACATCCAAGCCGGGTAGCATTGATTACTGCATAAAATTGTGTGGATGTATCTGATGCCAACTGGTTTGGATATCTGCAGTCACAAGCAGAGCACTCTATCACCCACAACTTGCGCAGGTGATGGGTTGGCTGAGAGGAGTGACAAGGTACCATAAAGCACCATTTGGCTTGTTACGAGCTGTTTCGGCTCTATGTGCTGTGTCAGCTATTCGAAAATAGTTATAGCTTAGAAGAACATGTAGGGGCCTATAATGAAAAAGTGCGAGCTATAATATTCGATTTCAGAATAATGATGTTTAATCCAAAATCTTCAACTGCATTAATACCTTCTTTATCCATTGAATGAAGAAACTAAACTTTATTTACATTAAAATTTCCTCCACATTCTGTAGGACCATTGCAGCGGCACAGACTTGATTTTGTTTACATTGCTGAGGGATGGGGGGGGGGGGGCATGTTTTGAATGGTGGGTTCGTGTCGTGCTTATTTCCCTGCTTAGCTCTCCTTTCCTGTTTTGAGAACAACATATGTATCTGGGTTTTTTGTGGGGGGAACTTGGGGGGGGGGGGGTGGGGCACTGGAAAGTTGTGGGGGCATTGTTCGATCAGGCCCCTATGGCTACACCGCTGTAACTCTGATGACAGCGTTTCAACAATACCTTTAAGAAAACTTCCCCTCTGAGTTCAACTTGGTAGCCTCCCAGCTCTTCAAGTATGTCGATGGTTGACTGATTGATATGAATGCGATAAGCTGCAAATAAGAAAGATCAATTTTGGGGGGATTATTCACTAACTTTACAGTCAAAACAGTGATCTTAGAAATCAGCTGACAGAAAATGTTCCAAGGAAAGGTTGTAGTGATATGTAAAACCGGCAATTTGTTGTAGTTTGTGGTCGTGTTAAGCCCGGTTAATACTTCCGTGAATGCGAAGGCGAAGCGAATTTTGACGTCACAGGGGGCTGTTTGTGCTGCAAATGTTCGCAGGAGTTGAGCAAAAGTAAAATCTGCCAAATTATTCGTTGCAAAGTTGTGACGTAAAAATTGGTATCGTATTCGCATTCGCAGGAAGTATGAACCGGGCTTAAGTGGTCTTCAGTCCAAGAAAGAGCCTAATCTTCACCTGCATTTTGCATGACCATAAGGGCGCCCTTCATAAGGCCTATCACTATGACGTCAGAGCTAATAGGTGATACCCTTTTATTCCTACCATGGAGCCCAAAGGATTTAGGATGAAAGCATTATAAAGAAAAGGTTTAAAATAGCTTACGCATTCCGTTAGACTCCATACGAGACGCTGTATTAACTGTGTCACCGAATAGACAGTATCGAGGCATGGTAAGTCCAACAACACCCGCTGCACAATGACCTGTTTAAATAGTTTCGAGAAAGATAGTTCAATAGTTTGAAAATATTAATAATGAATTTTGAGCACCAGCTCCAAGACAATATCAGACCCTGCAATTTCAACGCTATTAAAACCTTGGTGAAACAAACAAAAGGCGCAATTACTCGGGCCATTGAGTGACTAACAATAGACACCTGTTCGAAACTTGATCAGCCTTATTTCCGTACTACTTTAACAAGGTAACTGCTTTGCTTTAGCTGATGAGGGGCTATCTCTACCCCATACTTGACTATACGTTATGTGCTTCAAAGCAGCAGCTTCAGTTGCAACATTATTTTTTAAAACCAAAATAAAAAGAGACCACTTTTTTGCGGAGGTTGGCACTTCTTCGTTCTTACCCGAGTGTATCCCAATTCGTAATCGGAGAGGAGTTTCCGGCATGTGTCGAATCTTAAGTTTGAACCCAGCAACGTGCAGGAGATCGAGGGCTAGATTGGCGATCTCTCCAGCATGTCTGTTCCCATTCGTGATCGGTAAGCCACTCGCGACCATGTAAGCATCTCCGATTGTTTCAACCTGTTTAAAAAGTAAAGGAACAGGTGTAATCATAAGCCGAATGCATAAAATGATCTCGGTACACTCTTGTAAACCTCCGAGTCAGAACTGACCTGGGTCCAAGTTCATGGGGCCAGCCAGACCCATATATGGGTCGGTACGACAAGAAAGCTGTGTCAAAATTACCCAGTAATGGTTTGAACTGACGCAGAATGCGAGAACAATTCCATTTACAATAACTTTCCTGGTTAGCCTGACCCGAAGAGTTCCCGAGATCCGGACTCTGGGTCAATTAAGAGTTTTTAGAGTGCACATTAAACCATTTTGGGGTTGCATAATGTTTGAGCCAATTTAGAGTTTTTTTATCGTCAATATTGCTTACAAGCTCCAAGTGCCCTAATACTAACCTTATATACATCATGCTCTGTTAGCGTATCATCAAATGCCGTGTAGAGATCATTCAAGAAGGTAACTATTTGAAAAGGTGTACTCTGTGCTGAGATGTTGGTAAACCCTACGATATCAGAGAAGAATATGGTGACACTGTCGAAGCTGACTGGTGGTACAGATCGGCCTGCCTTCAGCTCTCCCGCTACGCTCCTGATGAAGGAGACACCAAACAATGAGTGTTCAAAGTTGAGATACTTTAACTTAGTAACTTAAAGGAAAAGTGGCAACAGTTTGAAGAGATCTGTACTCTAAGGCCATTGAGCTGGATATGGGTTCCAGGTGATATGATAGATTTTGAGTTAGAAAGTGTTTTAACTGTGGTTCAAACTGATCCGGATTCCGGAGTCAGGAGGTTTTTCTCTAACTCCTTCTCTTTACAAAAATGTAAGGTTATTTTATTTCGGAAGTGAAATCCTGTGCTTGTCAAAATAAAGGCCTCTTTCTGTGAGACAGTCCGTTATGCGATGTTAGACTCACATTTGTTATAGGGGTTTATACTAAGATTGAATTTAGATGGCAAAAGACGGACACGTTATATGGAGTTTATACTTTTGGTAAGTGTCAAAGACCAGTATCCTCACTTGGTGTATCCCAACAGACACATGAAACAACAAACCTGTGAAACTTAAAGCTAAATTGGGCATTGCAATCACTCTGAAAAAGTGGAAGAAAACCTTAAGTGTTTTCACTGTTTTCAAACATAGAGTTTTTGACTCGTCAGATCAAAACCAATTGTTTTACTCATTTCTCAAAAACTATAGCATTTAAAGCAACAAATATTTCAAAGGGAGTTTCCCATCATGACCATCT
>JAUELU010083967.1:0-16808 GCA_032357145.1 Evasterias troschelii
TAAACTATGTAAGTTTAATGTAAATCTGTGAGCTTTTCTGTTTTGTGTTTTACCAGAAGTATAGAGACCCTTTAAACAATACTAATACATCCCAGTGTGGGCAGTCAGACTATTTTTCAATCCTTCCGGACTTGCTTTGGTCCCATGGATTTAAGTGAAACCATCATTGATTTGCTACACCATGATGTTTTTCTTCTTTTTAAAGTTTGAAATGTTTACACTCTTTAGCAGCTACGGCTATGGATTTCCGCGTCACCATGCATTGAAGTGTAGGTGGCCTTAGCAACACTTTTAGCAATAGTCATAGCCATAGCCGTCCCTCCCCCGCCCCCCACCCATAGACGCCCTTGCCGCCAAAAAGATACGGCGTAGACTTTCTGGTTTTCATTGTCCTTTGCAAGAAAGCTGCACAAATACCGCGCTCTTCTGTCGGGTTTTAGTCTCTCTAATTCTTACCCCACGCCTGGCTGGCTTGTAGGCCTACCGGGGCCCGGGGGTTGATTTTTAATTTTGACAATTTTTAAATCTTATATTTTAGTGGTCAAGTAACTCTTGGAAAAAATATCGCGCAAGAAGTTGTTACCTCTCAGGATCAAAAGTGCCCGGGTTTGGCCAGTAGTCCTTGTCATGTTGTATAGAGTAGTACGGGATGCATATTGTCTGGCCTTCCTCTATTGTGTACTTGCCGAATGTAACCGACTCGTTACATACACGATCGGCTCTGTAAAAGTAAACGGTATCATAATAATCATGTGCAAAGAAGTTGATTGCTTTGAATGGATCAGTAACAACAAGGACGAAGGTAAAACTACAGCTTCTTCCATCATTTGACCCATTCTCAACCATCAAATAATAAACCGACATTCTCAACCAATCACAAGACACAAATATAAATGCTTAACAAAATACAAAAACAAATATTACTAGGCCTACCTGTCTAGCATCTTGGAAAAATAGGCCTACTGTTAATTTCAACATACTTTTGGACAGTCTAATTGACCCAATATGGTGATCTTTCTTTCTTTGTTGTCATCGTAACATACTCTGACAGTGTGCCAAGTTCCATGCTCCCATCATCAAATTCAAAGGCACAATCCCCACAAGTCAAAGACGAAAGAACATCCACACTAATTTTCACAATAAGATACCGTTAGCAATTATTCCTTTCGAGAAACCTAAGTGTTCATTTTGAATGCAGTGGTACCTCGTGATGAGGTGACTGACGGCCCTGACTGACACCCATTTACTTACAGTATAGATGGTGGGTTTATCCGAAGTGTTTCCATGACGACCGTCTCCACGTACGTTATTTTCAAGAGGGAATCGTATGTGACGTCTGCCCCAATAGGGAGGTTTGTGTCGATCTCCCTGATGCATTTTTCCTGCACGTCTGGGTTCATGGCGAGCTGATAGGCGGTGCAGGTCAGAAATATAATAGGGGCTTCGTGGACTCCAACAAGAAACAGAACAACCTGTTGAAAAAGAGTTTGTTATAACTGTTTAGTTCCTGATGACAAGTTGTAGCGATGACGCCAATGACAAGTGAAAAATATGTATATAGGTTTTTTTCTGCAATTCCCGACTAACACGTCAGCCCACCACCTTTTACCACATTATTGATAACATCATTACAAAATAAAACCCTTTACTTATAATGTAT
This sequence comes from Evasterias troschelii, assembly GCA_032357145.1. Lineage (NCBI taxonomy): Eukaryota > Metazoa > Echinodermata > Asteroidea > Forcipulatida > Asteriidae > Evasterias > Evasterias troschelii. Next base: position 1,661 of record JAUELU010083967.1, read on the forward strand.
TGTTATGCTACATAATCGATTATAATGATAGGCTATTCAGGAATACTTAGACCCAAAATTGACAGGGTAAGTTTACGCCGGTTGCAAGACGCTGTAATACAAAGTTAGAATCGTCTAATATGCATCATTTACATGGGCCAGGAACTCATCGTAGGACAGTTTCTTGGTCTTTTTGATCGGGTCGCCAGGAGGCAACTCTTCGTCATGAGTGACTGCACCGGGGATCTCGGATGACATCATGTACAGCTGGAGCATATCTAAATACTACAGAATAAAAGAAAAAAGACAGAACATATTTAAATGATTTTTCTTTTAGGGGGGGGGGGGGTATTCCCATCTTGTAGTTTCCACATCTATCGTGTTCATTAGTGTGACGTGTTTTCACTGTAAGTCACACCCACTTCACCCAAGCTTGCTCCAATGATTATCAGAAGCCCATATGAGTTGTATTTAGCAATTAGCATATTCTTTGATATCCCAGAAAAGTTCAATGGAAAGATTCGAGGTCTTTTCTTCTATAGGTTTCTGTCATAAGAAATGTGTTTGGTAAAACTTCACAATCGTATGTCAGCTTTGAAGCTGGAAGTAGTGACAGCTTGTGTACATCACAGCAGAGATACACCTCGGTGTGTGACACAATGACTTTTTAATGTAATATCGATCAGGATTTTTCATGGTTTCTGGGTTTTCTTAACATTTCCATGAGCCTTCAAATCATTCTTGAAAGAGCTGAAACAAAAGCCATAGGGAAAGGGAAAAAGCCCACACTATGTCCAAACCGGTAGTTTTGTATCTGTGGTGCACAAAGTCAGTAAACCGCATGGGAGGTTCTGGGTCGAGAATAACGGAGAACCCTTTTTAAAAGGAATTTTCAGATTTGGCAAATCTCATCCCTGGGATGGTTCAACTACTCTTGTGAATATTTATAAAAACAAGGTGGTCACGTTTTTATTTAATTAACAAGATAAAATGATGATGTTTTTGACCAGGATATTTGTATGACCAACCCTGTACTTGTCTCAAATGTTTTCAAATTGATGTATATTTAATCATATTTGGAATAGAGCCTACTGAAAAAGTTAAAATTGCCAAAGAATAGTTAATTCATTTTTAAAAGAGCCTCACACCATTATGTAAAAACTTGAGTCTAAGTGGTTTTTTTTTACACGTACCTGGTTTGGTCCCTGTCCTCGACCCTGATGTATCCTGTTGCGGTCGTTGCTAGAGTCTTCCACAACCTTCTTGAAGAATTCAATAGAAGCGTTGGGAAATATATTGACGCCGAGAAAGTTGAAGAGAGGCCCCAGTATGGGAAATATAACTACACAAGAGAGATAGATACACTCTGTTAAAAGGAACGTACACGTTTGGTGATTACTCTTAAAATTAATTGCAATACAAATTTACTTGGTAAGATGTACAGCAGCTTTTAATAGCATAAAGCATTTTGAGAAACATTTAAAGTTCGAAGTGATGTGGTTATGGAAAAATACATCGTTTCTCAGAATGCGTATTCCAACGACGAGCTGACTTGCGGAAGCTTTCCAGTGCACCCTAATTGCTTCTCTTCTCCCAGGAGTGATTGATCAGCCACTTAACCCCTCGTGCGCCTATTTGGTCAGCCCTCCTCATGACTTCAAAGTCATATGTCACTATTGCATGGGTAAATCTGTGCACACACACCCAAACCAAACAGTCCACTCCTTTAGTGTCAACCTTAAATTTCAAAAAGGCTAATAAACATAAGATATCCTATACAAGCATCTCATTGGAGGTAGAAACTTACCGGGTAAGGCAGTGAGAATTGAGGGTTGGAATGCGCTTAGAACTTTAGTAAGGAACGGATGATCGAGATCGTCTTGACATTTGACATCCAGACCGAAACTGATTGCAACCATAGTCTGCACGATGAAACCACCAAACACTCTGGCATCAAAAAGGCAACAACAAAATAAAAACGAAAGTGTCTTGATTTGAAAGAAAAAAAAGAATGTACGAAATCCTAAACTGCAACAACTGTTTTATATAACAAATACAAGATAACAGGCAATTTAATTGCACGTAGATCGCTATCCACATTGGTCAATTCTTACCGGGTCAAAACCACCCGAATTAAAAACTAAAAGCTATAAAACACATATTTGTGTATAGTAGGCTACTTGTGAAACCGATTCATAAATTGATGCTAATGTACAGTTCATGATTATAGTAAATCTTTTAATTTAGGTCAACACTATTTTTGTTCACCAGTCAAGCGTGCATTGTCTCAAACAATTTGGTCTGTTCGACACACTTACCTCTTGCAATCAACGGGATTCTTTTCCGTAACTGCCGTTTCAAAGTTATTCAGGAGAGGGTCACAGCAATCATTGAATATATCTATTATCTTCACAAATGAAAAATCAAACAGTATTATAGTAGCGCATCTAAATTACTTTGCTTGATAAAGTTTTTGATGAAAGACCCAGGGATCATATTTATCAAAGTAGAAAGAAAAAGCAACAAACAATCACCCCAAGTATCTCCCACACAATCAAGATCCTTAATTAGTGGAAGGGAATTGTCAAATTAAGTTTTGTGATGTACTCATTTTCCAATAGAAAATACACGAAGGTTTTTGTTCATAAATGACTGTTTTAGAGTGAAGTTTGAAACATGATATCATTGGATTTCAACAACTAATGGGTCTTTAGGCCGAATAAAACAAAAAAACATGTTAAGCGTCCCCGCCCGCTTCCTTTTTAGAGGCCGCCGCCTCCCTTTTTTTTTTTTTTTTTTTTAACGAAAAAAAGAAAGATAAATTTTAACGATCTCTGACGAAAACAATAGTTTTTAAAATAAATAAGATCGTAGTTTTAGACTTTAGCACACCAAAAAAGCACACCAAAAAGTCTGGCAATCATCTTGAAAAATAGCCCGGCCGGTTGTCTTAAAAAATAAGTCGGGCGGCCTTTTTGAAAAGAAAAGAAGAAAAAAGGCACTCCTTCTTCCTTTAAAAAGGACGCAAAAACATGTTTTTTTTAATATATTATTTTGCCTAAAATTCCAAGGAATAATATTGTCATCAATCAAAACGTCCAAATCATGGCCCTTTTTATTGAACAGAACACTATCACCTACCTGTCTCATTTTGCTTATGGTGAATGAAGGCGAGCTAATGGCCCGAACTTCTCTCCACCTCTGTCCTTTCATGTACAGCATCGTGCATTTCAGTGGCCAACCGGCTCCTGGGATTGTCTGATGTTCATGCAAAGAGTTTTTATAAATCAACAACAAAAAGGTAACATTTCCTTATCCGTCTGCCTCTTTTTCTGTCATCATGAAATAAAATAGTATACTATTTAAGAAAATATTCTCTATTATACTGACGGGGCAGACACTCAAATGCGTATCGTCACACAACCTTCGGTCCCATACAAAAAGAAGAAGAGTTCCCTAATGTTTCCAACCAGTAGCGTTAGTGCGCACGCGCAATGTGCAATTTACATAATATGTAATGAGAAAGGGCTATTCGTTCGGCTTACCCAATGGTTCATAAATTTGGAGAAGTGCGAAACCTGTATTTTCTCCAGCAAGTCCGCATCTGTGACACACAGAATGGGCGTCTGAAAGCGGTACAGCCTTTATAAAACAATATGAAGATTTATTCAAACAGAATACGGGCTCCAATAACAAAACAGCAGAGATGGAAATATTTTCTTCCTCGTTGCGTCATGAACACCGTCGCCTTCTTCAAACTGCACCTTTTCACATCCACAAGCTATAGGAGCGAAGAAACAGACATTGGGGCAGATTGTTGGATCTCTGGGATCCCTTCACCGTGGGTTTAGAAACTCCAGGTTAGTCTCAATTTCAGAACCTGTCACCGAAAATATTGTGCAAAATGGTGTGCCCTCTTCTCGGCGAGTTGTTTTTCAATTCAGCTTAAAATGCAAGAATGGAATTGGTAATAGACAAAACCACACAATCATTAATTAAGCCATATCTCTAAAGTTCAATGACCCTGGGGAGTGAAATTAAGTGATAGCCTTATCTGAACCATTCCACTTATCTAAGAGTCAAAGGTTTTCGTTTCTTTTTTTAGGGGCCGACAACTTTTTTGCACCCATGTACTTACCATGTAAAAATCACATGTCAAATACCATAGATCAAGGACAGACAACAAATTACTGTTCATCGCGCGTCTGCTTATTGTCAACAGCTTGTGGATATAAGGTGCAACGTAATATAAAGCAAAACTGTCAAATGAAAAAAAGCAAATAAAAAGAAAAGAGAAGATCAATCGTCCTTACCCGACAACTTTGCCATATTTCTCGATGCATTCTTCATAGAATTTTGTACCTCCCTATATTTCATTTTACAAAAATATAAATAAATTTTAGTAAGTCAAGTGTGTGTGAAGTTTTATAATAATGTTGTCGTTGTTGTTGTTGTAGTTGTGGGGGTGTTTGTTTGTTTGCTTGTTTGCTGTTGTTAATTTTTATTTTTATTTTTTCTTGGGGGGGGGGGGGGGTACGGAAGCGTAAAGGGACAATAAGACAAATAAAAGCGACAAAAACGACTTAATGATCTTAGCACAAGTCATAGCTCATGATTTAGCAAAAGTTATAATTATGACTTGTCCAAACGTCATTCATAACTTATGCTGTTAAAAGTTAAAAATATGACCTTTTTTCAACATCACTATATACCATGATTATACAAAAGTAACAAATTTTCAAAAATTAATAACCAATGTCAACATTATTTATGGTGGACGTTAAATTGAGTGCACTGTTTGTTTGGATGTGTACAGACAAATTTACCCAAACCTAATAGTGTAATTGAAGTATTGTGTCCCCCATTATCTCAAAATTACTAATGGTATAGTCGGCCCGACGTTCGAAAACACAGAAGCATGAGTTCTATACCCGTTGAACCCGTGCTCTACTCTGTACAACTCCCTATTTTCCTATGGTACTGAAAAACCTCCCCCACCACCACCACCCCCTCCCCCATAAGTATGACTGATTACTGTTATCATACCAGGCTAACAAGGTCATGACCCCTGAGGTTAAACTAATTACACAACACAAAAGCTCCCCTGGAACCAAGACATGCATTTTGCAATGACACTTCCAGGGTAAACGTACTTTCTCAGTGCATCCGTCTGTGTGCAAGTGTTTCTTAGATGATAAATTTGTGGAATTATTGAAAAACAAAATATTCTGAATATTCCACTGTGGGTGAACAGCTATACCGAAACTAACTATAACGGTAAAGAGGAATTTTGTTCGTTTCATGTTATATATTTCGATGTTGCAATGAAAAGTAAGCAAAGCCTGGTTGTAGGATCTCCAAATAACATTTCCTAAACTTTGACATTGTTTCAGAAGAAATATTTATCTGGAGGATTGATATTTGAATAGAAAGGGCAACCCTTTGAACGCGAAAAGAGCATGATTAAGTTATGAAAGTGAATGCGATGCAAAATCATAAATACATGGTGGACAAAACATCAGACTTACTATTAACCATTGGATGCCGTTTCCAACGATCGGGTAATACGGAACAACGGGAATTCCAAGTCGCTGGAAATATTGATGAGACCACCAGTCATAGCTACATGTACAGGAACGAAACCATGGCAAAGTAATGTTTAGTGACCGGGCTTACTCGGTGGTCTATTGGGTGACATCTGCTCTATGGCAAATGGCGTGGGGTCGAACCCTACCCTATAGTAATATGCCTTTGTGGATTTCTTTTTCACAGGACTCGGACAAGTTGGCCTACACAGAGTAGGCTATACAGTGCTTGATACTTGTAAGAGCAACAAGCAAATATTTAACTGTTAAAAGGAGGGTCATGTGGCCCTATATGATAGATTGGTTTTTGTCAATGTTATGCTGATCAATAGGCTAAATTATTAATAAATATATACAGTTCATGGGTATAAAACGTGTAACATCATAAGTTTCAGCTGGACACATGAGTGCAGGCATGAGTGTCTGCTTGTTGAGAAAAGGCAAAAAACTGTCAAGGTATTTTCGTAAAGAACGTCGATCGTCCGTTAGCGAGGTCATGACAGCGAGTGTCAATAGCATCCTATTGTTGCAGCATTCACTTATTGACACCACGGAAATTAGAATCACCCAAAGTTGCCTGAAGGTGATCTTTGGTGATATTAAAACTTGTCGACAGTTTCCTTTTAAAATGACACAGGGTCATTAATTACCAGATAAAGTGTCACTTTTACCTTTAAGCTTTAGGCCTATAAAGTATTAGGGATTTCAAAATAAAATTCAATTCACCTATAGCGTTTTTTTTTTTTTTATTGACAAATAATATACAAAATATTGCACTGTTTACCTTCGACACAAAAATATTTAAAACCGTAATACGCGACAGTGTTACAAAATACTTCGCAAAACCGTGGAGCAATCAAGTGATAACCTTGCCGAAGGTGAATGCATTTTGGATTTTTTTTTTTTTTTTTTTAAATACTCACATTAGAAATAGAATCACGGCACCAACAAACAATGCCCAAAACATCGAATTACGATCCCATGTATCTTGAAATTCCATGTTTGAATCAGCTCTCTGCGGATTTGGTTTGGTCTATTCCTCAAATAGTCACAAAGTGCTGAAATGTCCCCCGAGACAGCCAAGGGGAAAAGGTTGTGTGTCTGGTTTAAAGTCTAGAGAGTTCATGTTTATTTAACACACTATAGTAATCTCGAATACCAAACTTTAGATAGCGTTTTTTCAACATCACGAACCCCCCCCCCCCCGCCCATTGAGTGACAAGGCAAGAGATCAGAGGACTTCAGATGTAGTTAAGTTTGCCTTTCGAAAAACTCAAAATAAAGCTAGACATTAGGTGTTTGTGAACAAACACAAAGCTGTTCCGTGTATATTTGTTTCGCTTAAAGGGTTTATAACTGAAAAGAAATTGAAAATCAGGTGTGTAGTTCTTGAGATATGGCCCCACTTCCGGTTGACCTGGTAGTAAAGGTCAACATGGGGTCACGGTTTACGAAGGCTAATCTCCCTGAAAACGTTTCAAAATCGACTGTGTTATTCTGGAGATATGGTCCCATTTCCGGTTGACCCATAGGTAAAGGTCAGAATGGGGTCATGGCTATCTCCAATGCCCAAGGAGTCCATAACTGAAAAAAGTTTGAAACTCGGTTGTGTGGTACTTTAGATATGGTCCCACTTATGGTTGACCCGGAAGTAAAGTTCAAAATGGGGTCACGGTTACCCAAGGCTAATCTTCAATGCCCAATGAGTCAATACAAGATTGGCTAACCGATTATTCACACCACTGTGAAGTGGCTAATTAATTAATAATGTTAAAGGAACATTACAGAATTGGTAAGACAAAATATACTTTAAGATCACAGATTAACATCAAACTTACACGGTCTAATGATGATGATAGTAGAAAACATCCCTTGAAATATTTATGTCTGAAATGCCATATTTGATGAGAAATAAATAAAACAAACTTACGATTGGAGTAATCGCTCAGGCAGCGTTTTATCGATTTTTGAGGAGATTTAATTGGTAGTACCCACTGATCTCTATTATACTGACTGGATAGCTGGTTGGCCTATGCGTGTGCACAGGATTAGTTTTTTGAACTTCTTGCCAAGTAACATTTAATGGTAATTTATTCTTTGAGTAATTTCGAAAAATTATCCCGATGAAACATTGTATAAAATCATGTAAATTAAAGAATAAATAACAATACATTGAACAACAAACAAGCATGTCATGAGTTGTTTAAGTGGTATTTATTCCTTTAAATTGCTCAGAAATTCACAACAAACTGGTTTTATAAATTTAAAAAAATATATGAAAATAAAAAAATGTAACAAACAAATACAACACAAATTAAGAATTTCTAGAAGTTATTAACAGAGAAATTGTTAAACTGTGACCCTCTTTCCTAATCCACGCTAAGTGCACATTTTTGAACATACATTTCACATTTTGCAAAAATCCGCACACTATAAAGTAATAAACTAATATTTCCACATAAGATCAAGAAAAATGTATTAGCCTACATGTAAATATTAATAAAAATTTCAAATTTAAATAAATATATGTAAATAACAAAATAAACCCATAGATTTCTGAAATAGAAAGACTTCATGCTTGAAGCCTTTTATTACTATCTGAATGCAAACAAAAATATGCAACAAGGGTGTTTTTTCTTTCTTTGTTTTCTTGCAACTTCGATGACCGATTCAGTCCAAATTTTCACAGGCTTGTTATTTTATTATTCATATGTTGAGACAATACTGGTCTTTGATAGTTACCAAACATGTTCAGTGCCTTTAAGCCTTGTTCTTGTTTTGTCTAAGGTATGATGTTTGCAATACAAGTCTTTTTATTCCAACTTACACTTCTCTGTTTTATTGCATTTAGCATACATTTTGGTCTTGAGTTGTCCCAACGTACTCTGTTTTAAAATATATATTTTGGTATCTGCGCAGATGTCAAAATTAAGTCTTAGCTTGACCGTTTACGTTCAGGTAATAAGACATTTCAATGCACAGTAAGCCTGTTTTATTTGATAAACTTATAATTTTGAGTCGCTTTTCAGTAACCGATGGGACCCGGTTGAACAAGACAAAAGAATTGGTACACTTATGTTACCTGATTTTTCAAATTTCAGGTGAAGCACTCTTTGTGACCTACCGTTGTTTCAAGTATTGTAGGATTACACCAGGCAGTACTTGACGGGAAACTCGAACAGTAACTAATATCATCCTGATGTTCCTGGTGATGTTGTTACCCGGCCAGAGATTTATGTGTGTTGGTGTATTATAGTGTCCTGTCCAAGAATGCTGCAGCCAGAGTTGCAGTCCTGTCTGTCACTTCGCTAAACATGGATGATGTCTGCGTTCTTGTGAAAATACCGTGACAGTTCTTTGCTGTCGGGTAAATTTGCAGTGCATTAGGTCCTTCTTGTTTAGCATTATAGGAACTGTCAGGTTTTCACGATTTAAATCTAGATGAATGACAATTTGAATGAATGATTAATGGTTGATTAAGGTGTAGATGCCGCGAGGTTTAAACTAAAAATTAAAGTCCCCATGTGTAAGAAGAAATTTGAAACCCATCTTTTTAAAGGTGCTAGCGTAAACAAAACAGTTAACTAAAATGTGTCGTTCCCCCGTCCCCCTACTGCCCCTTCCGTCTCCCCGCCTCCGCTCTCCATGATCCCGTCGCGTCCCATAGCAAAAATTAAATAAAAGGTGCCGTTCCCCCGTCCCTCTCCCCGTCCCACGTGCTCTAAAGCCCGCCTCCGTTCTCCATGATCCCGTCGCGTCCCATAGCAACAATTAAATAAAAGGTGCCGTTCCCCCGTCCCTCTCCCCGTCCCACGTGCTCTAAAGCCTGCCTCCGTTCCCCATGATCCTGTCCCATTGCAACAGTTAACTAAAAGGTTTTCTTGACTGTTTCGCCAATCCTTAGAAATAAAGAATAAAGCAAAATACTAGATCAATTAGCTAGCATTACAGTAGTAAAATTCTTCTGCCCAAATCCGTTAAATATTAAGCAAATGACTTTCCGGAAACCCTTATTTCTGCACACGGAGGCCTATGTTTTTGGTCTCATATTTCTTTATTTTGAACACAGACAAATATGTCATAGTTTTTGTAGGTTCAATGAAACATTTTTGCTTCGTTATATGATGCTTCTTTTTTGTTAAAGTTATTTATGTTCCCGAATGAATTTTTGAAAATGTGTCCTCCAAGCTCAAAACCGTTGTGGACACAGCAAACGATCTGATTATTTTTCTAAAAACCCTGCGCGCACTGCACTGACTGAAAATTATACCTGCATGCTGCATGCATGCATGCATGCAAACATAGCACACGGACGTTTACCTCATTATATGCGGATGACCTTTCGGTGGCCTTCAGTGGACAACCGCAAACGGCCACCTGTCCAAAGCCTGAAATCGCACCGTTAAACTGGTATAGCGCCCTCAATCTTTGAAGAAGTTTAGAATCTGGCTACATTTGTTAAATAAACACATGTCAAATTCAAGGCAGGGTACACATGGCGTTAAATTTGCTTGAAAATTTTGTTTTTTTTCCTACTGACAATGTTTTAATAAGTTTTGATGCTTTTAAACTGACCTTCCATAAACCTTACTTGTTTTAAGAAACATTTGTGTAATCAAGGACGTTAAATTTGAGCTTATTTGAAAAATTATGTCTCTAGAAGTCGGATTTGTTTTCACGATCTCCATGTGTTTTGATGATTGGGGGTACACTTTTTGAGATATGATTCTTACAAGGTTGGCTAATTAAATATTCACCTCGCTGTTAAGTGGCTAATTAATTAAGAATTTTAACATTTATCACATTTAGAGTTAAGTTTATGTACTAAGCTTTAATTTGATATATGATCTAACTTTTTCTTATTTACGCTTTAGGATATTAGGCTTAAAGAAAAAACGTGTACAAATACTATGGGATTTAGGTCGGAAACAAAGAATAATAATAAGAAAAACTAGAGATGTAGTGATTGTGAACAATCAAGCGTGTTCATCGCAGTGTAAACAAATCAAACCTGATCGGATCTTGTTTGAAACCGAAAGTAAAGGTCAAATTAAGCTACAATACATTACAAATTTATGATGTGTGGTTCGGCAGATATGGGTTTTTTGAGCTATAGGGTCACGGTTACCCATGGCTAATCAACAATGCCCATTAGGAGACTAGAACTAAAAAAGTATGATACTCGTTTGTGTAGTTCTTGAGATTTGGTCTCACTTTCGGTTGACCCAGAAGTAAAGGTCAACACGGGGTCACGGTTACCCAAGGTTAATTTCCAATGCCCAAGGAGTCTATAACTAAACAAAGTTTGAAAATCGGTTATGTAGTTCTTGAGATATGGTGTCATTTCCGGTTCACCCGGAAGTAAAGGTCAACATGGGGTCACGGTTACACAAGACTAATCTCCAATGCCCATTAGGCGTTTACAACTGAAACAAGTTTGAAAATCGGTTGTGTAGTTCTAGAGATATGATCCCACTTCCGCTTGACCCAGAAGTAAAGGTAAACATGGGGTCACGGTTACCCAAGGCTTATTTCCAATGCCCAAGGAGTCTATAACTGAACAAAGTTTGAAAATCGGTTATGTAGTTCTTGAGATATGGTGTCATTTCCGGTTCACCCGGAAGTAAAGGTCAACATGGGGTCACGGTTACACAAGACTAATCTCCAATGCCCATTAGGCGTTTACAACTGAAACAAGTTTGAAAATCGGTTGTGTAGTTCTAGAGATATGATTTCACTTCCGGTAGACCCGAAAAGAGAGGTCAAAATGGGGTCACGGTTACCAAAGGCTAATCTCCAATGCCCAAGGAGTCTATTACTGAAAAAAGTTTGAAAATCGGTTGTGTAGTTCTTGAGATAGGGTCCCACTTCCGGTTTACCCATAGGTAAAGGTCAACATGGGGTCACGGTTACCCAAGGCTAATCTCCAACGCCCAAGGAGTCTATAACTGAAAACAAAATGAAAATCGGTTGTGTAGTTCTTGAGATATGATCCCACTTCCGCTTGACCCAGAAGTAAAGGTAAACATGGGGTCATGGTTACCTAAGGCTAATCTCCAATGCCCATTAGGAGTCTATAACTGAAGCAAGTTTGAAAATCGGTTGTGTAGTTCTTGAGATATGGTCTCGCTTCCGGTTGACCCGGAACTAAAGGTCAACAATAGGTCACGGTTACCCAAGGCTAATCTCCAATGCCCAAGGAGTCTATAGACCTTTCCGTTGTTGATAAACAAAGTGGGGCCGGTTGGCATGGTCGACCGAATGTTAGCAAAACATTCAATCGTGTCAAAACAAATTGTGACAACATTCAACATTTCCTGTAAAGATTCATGAACTAAAAAAACCTACCATAATTGGTTGATTCGTTTCCAACAAATTCAACACTATTTTGAATATTTTGTGTAAGATTGCTTCAAACTGTGGCAATCTGTTTTTGATTTGCAGTTATGGCTTTCCATACTTTTTCAACCTGGGTTGGCAAAAACTCGGGCTGTGACGTTGCAAAAGAAAGGTCTATAACTGAAAAAAGTTTGGTCGGCAGCTACAATCCCGGCCATATCTCGTTGGGCCCCCTCATCACGGCCCCCGTGCCCCCTTGCAATGTTGGCTTTCATTGCGCGGTCTGCGCTCCCATCAACATTGAGCGGGGGGACGGGGGGAATGTTTATTGTTATGGGTTTTTCTCTAAATAATTTGACCGAAAAAATTAGACCTCATGATTTTTCGATTTTAAAATTTCCCGCCCTATACTGGTTCCCGGCAAAGATCCATTGAAAACTACGATGAAATCCACGATATAGTACCAGCGGACTTGTAAACCAGCGAAAAGTGATGACGTACTGCCATCCATGAGAGCAACCCGAAAGACGCCATGTTCCCGTGTGTATTTGTAAGCGTTTGGGTCATGCAGAACTTCAGAAGCATGAAGTTTTTAAGAAGCATTTTTTTCTAGTGTGTCAGCTACAAAATGCCGACTTCATGTGTTGTTGGTGGATGCACTAGAAATAGTTCTAAGAATCCAGAGATTCATTTTGTTCAATTTCCGCGGGATCCTGCGACTAAGAATGGGTGAAGTTCGTGAATAACACGAAAGAATTTCAGCCATACCGGTTCGAGCCACTTGCGGTGCCTGCTATTGCTAACCAGCCCGGTGACGGTGATCGTCAGGCCCAAACCGTGATGATGATACACGGCTAAACACAGACTGGTAAGCCCACAAAATGATTCATGAATAAAAAACTGATTGATGCTTCGTTTGATCAGTTCATGGTAAAATTTCCGTATCCTTCCACCACCTTTTAACTAATTTTTACAAAAAGGAATATCTCAAATAGGTAAATTAGATACCATTTTATATCATAATGAATGAAAAAGTGGTGGCAGGATACGGACATTTTTCCCAGTTCATTTCTGCAGTCATTTCTTGACAAAAAACATGAACGAATATGATGGACATGGTGGAGACCTAAGGTTTATTTTCTACCTCCAATTATGTACATGAATACCCTTTAGTATAGTATTGGACAAATTTCCGGAGCCTGCCACCCCCTTCCGGACTTTTTAAAAATATATTTGTTTTACCAATACACCTGAGGATGTATTCTACTGATAGGGTTAGGGCCCCAAAATGTAAAATAAATATTTTTTAAAGGGGAGCGATTTGAAAAAGAAATTAAAATTTGTAAAATCCTAAAATAAAATTAATATAAAAATCACGCTTCTTTCCCCCTCTCCCCAGTCTTCTTTCCTCCTCCCCCACTACTTCTCCCCATCATTTACTCACTCTCTGTGGAAGGAATTGAACGATTGCAAACAATTAAATAATGCAATGTACTTACCAGGAACGTATCAAGAGAGAACAAATTATATGCACAAGAGCATAGCCTATTTACCGCTAGGCTAATGAGGGATTGATACCGAAATTGGTTTGTTAGTTCTACTACCCACTACCTGTTTAGTAAAAGGTCATAATGAATATTTAATTTTCTATGAATATTAAAACTAGCAGTTATTGTCGAATAGTTTGCATAAACTAAATATTAAGGAGTTTATGAACTAAAACCTGCTTTACATATTAGGAACGTGAAAGGTTCTTTTGGATTATTCCATTAACTCAAGTCATAGGTAAGTTCATGTTCATAAAGGGCAATATCGGGCAATTTTTCTCCTTTTTTGAATCATCCTTCAATGGGGCTATGTTCATCACATCAGAGGCCACTGTAGCTGGCTTACCCATTCAATAAATCAACAAAACCTGGTGAATTTTCCAAGGCGCAGGACTGATGACCGACTCATTGGAGTATTGCACATTTACCCGGACGCACACACACAACAGGAAAACAAAAACAAAATGGTGTTTATTTTCGATGAAGCTTTTGCGATTTTCTGACGCCTTTTTAAGGCCTTTAGAATTGTTCAATTTTCCCTTTTTTGGCTGTATGTATTCAGTTAACCCATCTTGACAGGTAAGACTAAAGTTTAGTGTTATCGGACAGACATTAAGGGAGCTAGAGTGGTGGCACCCTGCGGAATTTTAGCCCTCATATTATCACGGGTCTCGTAATACCGCGGTACCAGAAATAATCTTTTCACACTTTATTGCCAAGTTTATTTTGTTGACGCAAATTCAAAGTGCTAGCCTCAATTTTCACTTTTGCAATTTGAATTTTTGTCATTGGACCTGTCACACTCTCAAAATTGTAGGCCTACACAGAAGTACGGAGTTAAAACAAGGTTTTTTCCCCGTAAAGTGCCATTTGCTACCGCTGTGAAGAAGTGGGCCCTCAACATTCTTTACCGTACTGTCACATGTCAGGATGATGCCGCAATGATATGAGGCTCTCCTTCAGAATCGCACCACGTGCATGCTCACTTTCAGAGACGTCGGTAACGAAATAAATCAGACAAACAATGTATTTTGTTTAGCTCATAGTGGAAAGTAATAGGGTTATCGATCCTACATTCGAACAGCACATGCACAGTCAGTAGAAATGTAGGGGGTTGGGGTTAATTACTGTCTTGCGTCAGAAAAAGATGCAGCAGTTGCATATAATTCGTGTCATGGTTTGCAAAAGTAACCCAACCTGTTGGCAGACCGCAACCAAAACCAGGCCAAGAGGAGCCACTGGTGGATCACAAATCAGGGAAAATGACCATAGGGGTGCAAGTGAAAGGAAAGAGAAGTTAGGAAGTCGACCAACATGTGCCCCCAAAACGTACTAAGAGAAAAACAGCAAAAAAATGACTTTGTACATGTGCATGCGCAAGTGTTAATGTTGTTTTTTGTTTTTAGGTTTTTTTTTTGGGGGGGGGGGTTGCTAAGGTATTAGAATCAACTTTGTTTGAAAACAGACTGACATGGCCTGTACACATTATTGTTATTCTATTCCTCCTTGTTACAATTTATTGCCCCAAAAACATACTAAGAGAAAAACAGCTAAAACAAATGGTTTGGTACATGTGCATGCTTAGGTGTGTGTTTTGTTTTGTTTTTTGTTTTTTTTGGAGGGGGTTGCCAGGGTATTAGAATCAACTTTGTTTGAATAATAATAATATAATAACAACATTTATAATGCGCACATATC
>JAUELU010084161.1:0-16797 GCA_032357145.1 Evasterias troschelii
TGACCAGGGCACTAATGTAAAGCGCATTGAGACGTTATTGTGAAATGCGCTATATAAGAACTAGTTATTATTATTATCATTAATATGCCTGTGGATTTTTTTTCTCACAAGGCTTAAGAAAGTACCGAGTATTCAGTGCTTAGAACAGAAATGATATTATCATAAATTTATAGTAAAACTTTAACATTTCAAGGGGCCCCAATGCAGTGACCAATCAGGGAGCATGGAGATAATTGCCTCTCTTGCCTCCGTGAGTCATCAGACAGAAATCACGAAATATTAGTAAATTATTTGTTAATTTGGCTTTCTATGTTTTACACCTACACCAAGTACATGATCAGATAAAGATAAGAAAGATTCTTTATTAGCCCACACTGAGGAAATTAGAACTGGCCTTGGTTCAAACAGTACAGACAAAAACACTAAAATTAAGAACAATAACAGATAGATTCAACCGATAAAAGAAAAAACCAATTTCAAGAATAATACAAATATTTAAGGTACAAGATTCCTAAATTCTTTGATATACAAAGTTTAAGGTTCATAAAGGAGGAACCATGTTTAATGTTGGAAAACTGAGAAGTTATTGTTCTTGTATTATAAAAAAACAATTAAGACATGCTTGGAGATTGGAATTCCTTTGTTTGAAGCACTCCTTGAAAAAATAATCAGCTAATACAAGAATAAATAAATTTTGTAGAATAGAGGGCAGTGCTGATTTTTAGTATTGTATATTTTCCGGAACTTCATATTATTACAAAAACATCAACCGAAAAATTCTACATCAAACTTACCCCAACGACTACTGGATTCCGAACCTTCCAATGTTAGTTGTTTAGCAACACAACTGTGGAAGCCATGCATGACGGATCTTATCATTTCATAGTGGGGGAGATCAGTGTTAAAGTTTACCCGTGCTTGATCTTCTCTGTAAATATTCTACCCAGACATATAATGGAGTGGCCCTTTTAACGGTCTGTGTGAAATGATCAAAACATATTTTGAATCAGGCATTTTCCAAGTGGCGGCATCAGCAACTGCTGTGGCTGTTTCTAAGGGTGTTTCTGGGGGCCTCCTACAAGGCATGTTTATGTGATTGTTGACTAATTTGGACACTAGACCTTATTTGGACCTTAGAATCAAGTCCAACCATGGCCCAATGACCTCAGATGCTAAGCCTAGTGGACTCTTTTATAAACTGTGACCTGATTTGTTGGCAAATTGGCAACGTTTTATTCTTAAGCTTGGCCTCATATTCACAGGCTTGGCATTACTTTTTACTACACACCCGCAGTCAGCATGTGGTACTCTCAGTTGCCAAGCCGAATCTAGTCACCATGACAAGGTTCTTTATTTTGGGGGTGAGGGTGTGCCGATTGGAGTTGTTGCCTCTTTGATAGTTTGTTTGTTGTTGAGTATTCATTTTATTCAAATGAGGTCTGATGTTTATTCATAAAGTAGGCATGGACACAGCCACACCCACAGTCAAGTGCTTGAACCAGTTAACAAGGTGGGTCCAACATTAGTGTTTTGGTCACCATGACACTATGACAAAGTTGTGGTGTCCCAAATAGGAACAGTTGACTCTGTCATAAGTCGTTCAGCTTTGCTAATATTAAATTTGTATGAACAGTTCTTATTCATAAGCAAATGAAGACTATGCTTATTCATAGGCAAGGCTTTCCATGGGGTAAGCTGGAAAGTTCACCCCAGCTAAGCTTACAATAATTTTGATTGATGCTGATGAAGTTCAAAATAATTTTGTATTGAAACAAAGTGTATCATAAATGGTAGTTGTCTTCAGTAATAATGCTGAGCTTTTTTATCATAATTAATACGTATGTAGTAAACACGCATAGATTCTGTATGGACTTTTATCACGGTGCCGCCATCTTGTTTCTCTTCCATTCAATTCATTGTGACCAAACTGAGGTTGGAAGAAAAAAATAGTCTGGCACCCTGAGGTGAAATGAGAGATAGAACTACTTTTGCCATTTGGTATCCAGGGAACCTGACATAGAGTCAGCAGTCTATTGGCTTTTATCATGCAGTCACTTGTCTTGGTCCCCGTGTTCAACAGCACTAATGGATAGTGTTTTCAGGCCTGATACGTCACGGAGGCTATTATTGCCTTCATGCCCCTGGTCATTGCCTTTGTGCCCCTTGAAATGTTCCAATAGAAAGCTACAATTTCCTTAAAGAGGTGCCCTTTACCCAGGAGAAACAGACCTGTGATTTTCTTCATCTTGAAAGGCGCCAGACTACTTTTGTACCACTCAGCCTCACTTTGGTTATAATGATTTGAATGGTAGGGGGGAAAAAAGATAGCCAGCTACCAAGCAGTGATGAAGGTCAATTCGCGTCAAACCTTAAACATAATAATGTAAATTGTTATCGCGCCAGTATCCATTAACTTAATAACACTGAGGGCGCTCTACAAGTAACAACCACTTTAGAAACACGTCTTGATCTGGATCTGGATATTGCAATCGATCTCCCATTAAAGGGATGTACAGGTTGTAGGTGTGTGCGACTGGTTTGGGAATCTAGTTGTAGTGGGCTCTGCTTTAATGTTCAACAGGTTTAATTTATATGTAATCTTTCTTTAAAAGTATGTAGTGAGGGAACCTCTTTCACAGAGACGCTGAGAGGAGGTTCCACTCTGCCTTAGTTCTACAATCCCGGCCAAAATGCTTGGGCCACCCATTCGCAACATGATAATAAACATTCTGTCCTCCCTTCCTGTGTGCAATAAACATTCTCCCCCCCCCCTCGTCCCCCCCCGCTCAATGTTGATGGGAGCGCAGACCACACAATGAGAGCCAACATTGAAAGGGGGCACGGGGGCCGTGGTGAAGGGGCCCAACGAGATTTGGCTGGGATTGTAGGTAGAGCAGTCCTTGCTAGTGGGTTCTTTTATGAAGGATGTAGAGTCCCTTGTACGAGTTCGTACTCTGGTCGGTGTACTTGGGGTATGAAGGAGAAGGTCTGAGTTTATTGTAACTTTATGATGTATTGATTTGTAGAGTAGGGAGAGGCGTCCTGTCATTCTGCGTTCTTCAAGGGTACTCCAGCCTAGGGTTTTGATGATAGAGGAGACACTGGCGGTTTTTGCAAAGCAAGATAACAATATCAGGGTTTCCCCTTAAATTTTGTTACGACTATTTGACAGTATCAGTTAGCTTTCTGTTTCACTTGTCCACCATTGTTTTCACCCGTCCATATTTTTTTAAAACTTGGGATGTTGTCCAACACTGAACTAGCCAGCTGGGCAGGACAGAAATTTGGCTGGGGTTTTTCCACTGGCATTCCGCCAGCGGACCACAGTTAAGGAAGAGCACTGAATATGTGTTTAGGAGGCCTATACTCAGTGGGAGAGCTTTTTCGCTGGCATTTAACCTTTAAACACAAAAGGTAACTGTCGAACCCATTTTAATAGCTATTGGGTAAACAACACTGTGAAAGTTCTCATGGAGAATGTTTACGATATCAACAAATTTGACTTCTTAGCAACAGGGAAAGTATCCTTTGTGTCATTGCTGACATGACAGCGCTTGCCCCCCCCCCCCTCCCCCACCAACTGTTTAAAAGTATTCCTTTGGAAGTGTTTGGTTATTTTATTCCTATATGAATGTAGATAATACTATTAAAAACTAACCTGTGAAAATTTCATTTCAAAAGGTGGTAGCGCTTTTGAGATATTGATTGGTTATGTCCACGCAGGAAGAATAATCAGTAATCAGTAATCAGTAATTGAGAAGTTTCATGCAGAAATGTTTCTCAGATTGAAATGTTTTTGAATCCCTCTCTCTAACATCACAATCCTTTGAAGGGAATTGTTTTTCAAAATGTTATTCATTATCAACAGCTGCAGTCCTTCTTGCCAAGTAAGTTTTTGCGGTCATTTATTTTTTGAGTAATTACCAAAGATATACCCTCCCTTTAAAGGCACTGAACACGTTTGGTAATTATCAAAGACCAGTATTCTCACTTGGTGTATCCCAACATATGCATAAAATAACAAGCCTGTGAAAATTTGGGCTCAATTTTTCATTGATGTTGCAAGAAAATTATGAAAGAAAAAACAACCTTGTTGTACAAATTATTGTGCTTTCAGATACGAATAAAAGGCTTCTGGCCAGAAGTCTTTTAATGTATTAGTGAGAAATTACCTCTTTCTCAAAAACCATGTTACTTCAGAGGGAGTCATTTCTCACAATGTTTTATACTATCAACAGCTTTCCGTTGCTCATTACCAAGTAAGGTTTTATGCTAATATATATCTTGAGTAATTACCAAACGTGTACAGTGCCTTTAAAGAGATCGAAGTAGTTTTCCTTGGAGCAAGAAAAGGCAAGACTTTTGTTATTGACTTGACTGTCAAGTTACTTTATGTGGATCTTTTATGCAGAGCTGCTAACTCTCTTCGATTCTGCAGAAAGTTCCCTGAGAAGAAACCAATCTTTCCATGTTCTGAGGAACAAATTAGACAATCTCCCTGATTATGGAAACTTGTTCCCTATTGTGTCGAATGAAATTCTAGACTGTTGGACAAAATCCCCCTGATTACAAGAGGCATATGTTGGCAGCTTTGCTCTATGTTGGTTTAGTCAGACGCTAAATGAAGACAACCACAAAACGTTCATGTTAGAAAACATTTTATTTTCTAAACTCACACCTCTTGAATCTTACATGACTTACATTAAGCTACATAAAGTCGCAAGTAGGCAAGTTATTTATTAATATATTTTAATTTTTTTAACTTTTAATAACAATTTTACCACTTTTCAGTAGTTTTTCTCCCTGCCATTCACCTCTATGGACCCAGTTCGAACCCCACTATATGTGGATTGGGTTTTCAGTCCCTACCTGATTTTGTGGGTTTCCCCCATTGGGGTGTTCCCCCCTGATCTCAAACAGAACGTTTCGTCTCGTTTCCTAGTAGGCGCTTCTTTTGGGCGCTTCTTTTTCTAGCTGCTCATTCTCACATTTATATATACATTGGAGCAAAAGCTTGTGATATTATGTTGACCCTAAAGCCTTAACACCCTAAAACAGTAGCGGCAATTTAAAAATATGGGGGGGGGGCAAGTCTTAATGCATCTCTTCCATGTGTTCAAAACATGTCTTATCATTTGTCAAAAACAATAATTCTTATTGTCCGTAAAATAGACACTTTCTTTGTCGAGCATGCTCAAAAGATTTTTGAAAATATGTACAAAATTACAGAAATGCAAATTTGGCTGAATAATTACTATATTTTACACTCAATAAAAGACTAAAAAATTGTATTTACACAAAAGTACATCTCCCAAAAAAGTATTTCATAAAAAACAGGACAGAAACTACTAGTCCTAAAAACTACTAGTCCTAAAAAGCTCCAACCTCTAACCTCTAGCCATACCCACCCAAAACAGCAGACATCATAAGACAAAACACGTTAGAAAATAAGAATATATTTACATTACATGAGGAAACAAGTGCTTCATGCCGCCCCCTCCTAATCACCCCTCTTGCCGTTCCCCTCTTTGGTACCCTTCTTGCCACATGCCTCTGCCAAACCCCTCTTCGGTACCCCTCTTGCCCTACCCCCTCTTTGAAACCCTTCTTGCCGAACCCCTCTTTGGTACCCCTCAGTCGTACCCCTCTTTGGTACCCCTCAGTCGTACCCCTCTTTGTTACCCTCTTGCCATACCCCTCTACCGTACCCCTCTACCGTACCCCTCTACCGTACCCCTCTACCGTACCCCTCTTTGGTACCCTTCATGCCATTTAAATTGACAATTTTAAAGGTTTTTTAAACCGCAAAATTTTTAGTGTTACAATTGTTCTATAAAAATATATAATTTACATGTATTAAAATGTATTTAATACATCCTATAATATTTGTCTAGCTTTTTTTCTGCATACATATAAAAAATTACTGGATTAAAAGTTCTTAAGTTGGAGTGAATCTGAACTATTGAACAATATTGTTGGCAAAAGACCTAAGATTCAGCTTGTCCTCAAGCACATGTTAGTATATCAGGTCAGGACAATACGCTTGAATTTAGAAAGAGTTAAATCAATGCCAGTTTTGAATCACAAATCTGTATAACTTTACACCAAAACCAAAGAAGCTTTATTTCAATGGTTGGACATGTTTTTTTATTTGTATTTTATATGTATTATATATTTTTTGTTTACACAAAAATAAAATTATTATATTCTAGGACGATGCACATATATATTATATTTGTTATTGTCATCAGTTTACAAAGTTGCTCTTTCACCATTATAAAAAGACAAAACTCATTTTACAAAAAAATGTAAACAGCTCACTGATTATAAAATTCATACCAGTATCAGTCTATAACTAAGAATGCTGGGTAGCTAGAGGCAGTGCAAATTGTTAGTTTTAGCAGCGGGTGTCCAAACAATATAATAGATGTTAAATTTGCATTGGGGGACGAGGATTTATTCTTATGTTTTACCCATACACCGATGTGTTAAGCACTCCAGTGCTTTCACAAATCCAGTGAAAAGTTCCACATTGTTCTATCTCAGTTATTTAGTGGTTAGACATTAAAAGAAATGTTCCTGCTGAGCACTGGACTTTTGTGGTAAGCAGATTTATATATTGTGGGTATAGAACTAACTGTGTAGTATGTGTATTGTGTAGAAACATGATATTATATTGCATAATCTACCATACGAAACCACACATATTGAATGGTCAAACAGTAGAAGGGTTGACTTTGTACTATATAGAAGAAATCACCACATGGTGTTATATTGTAGGCTAGTATAGTTTATCTATCATTCGAAACAACACAGTGGATAATGTGGAATGGTGAAACAGTAGGAGGGTTGACTGTGTTCTGTATAGATGCAATCACCATGGTATCAAATCGTAGGCTGACATAGTTTATCTATCACTGAAAACCACAGTGGATTATATTGAATGGTCAGACAGTGTAAGGTTGACTGTATACTGAACGCAGTCACCACATGGTATCATATTGCAGGCTGGCATAGTTTATCTATCATTCAAAACCACACAGTGGATGAGATTAAATGGTCAGACAGGTTGAGGCTCATCAAACCATGCAGAAAGCACGATTGCTTATTAGGCATTTTACATGTCGTTTGGATTGCACATTGATTGGTTCACCTTTACAGAATGTACAAGGAAAAAAACTCGAAATGATAAAGTAAACATTTATGGCAGTGCAAGTAAAGCAAATTTTTAAACACCTTTTAAAAGCTATTTTTTTTTTAATGTATCCAAAACAAACTTTAAATCCTAAAGTCGTTTATGTTACTTTCAACTTCAAATGGTTCTGCCCTTTTCCTCTGATTTTCATCTGGAGACATTTCTGATTCAAAATGTGTCTCTTGGTTTAGTGGCTAGTATTGTGTCTTATATTTTTTGTCCATGTGTTGTTTTGGGTCCAGTGGCTTTTTTATCCATTTCTTGTTGTAAGGGTACTGTGGTGTTTTGTCCACAGTCCCCTGATGTTGGGTTTGGCCCCAGGGGTAGATGAAGTACTCATGTTGGATTTGTTGTGGGGGTACTTGGGGACTGTTGTAAGGAGTTTGGGGCGGTTCTCTTGGCATTGAAGGGTCTCGAGAATCAAGTTTAATGATTTTATACTTGGGGATGTTGCCACTAGACAACGAATCAAGCACATCTTCGAGAATGCTCCCTTCTGGCGCGGTAACAGCCTGAATATCGTCTTGCGAGATATCACTCAACAAGATGGGGTTTAAGGAGGGCTGTTCTCGTACCAGTAGGGGTATCTGAGTGGCTGGTGGTGATGGGTACATCTGCCTCCATTCGTGAGGGTATAGTATGCCTGAGTCGCTGGAAATGGAGCTTTCTGGATAGGCCTGTTCTGGAGGAGGATTGACAACATCGAGATTGCCCAAGGAGTCCTGCGATCCGAAGGCGGAGTCCTGTGTAGGGGAATGAGGGCGGATATCCTCGTAAGGATTTTCGTCTTGGTAGTTGAAGGACTCCCCGTTGTGATCGATCTGAATGATTTGCTGTCGCCTCTTTTGAGGTTTCACCTCCTGCAGCTGGATCTGCTGGTGGTATCTCTGGGTCCGCCAGTTGAGGCATCTGATCAAGATGCACATGACGACGACAATGACGGAGACCGTGGCTCCTGCAACAATGACATAGATTACGGCATCACTCAGCCCAGCAAACGGATTAAAATTAGAACCTTGGTCTTCATCATGCCTTGAACTCGAAGCGACTGCAGACTTCGTTGGTGTGGATGTGGGAACGTAACCCAGCCCAACAACTCTCGGACAGAGATCTTTCCTTGAGATTAAGTACAAGACTTTGCCTTGTAGACGTTGCGGCGAAGGACATGTCAAGTTTACTCTGCTGGCATCAACCCCCTCATCGTTCTTATGATGTTGGATCCATTCACGGATGGGGTCCATGGAACATGTGCAGGACAAGTTGTTCTGTCCCAAGTAGAGTTCATCAAGTCCATTCACCGCTCCTGACAAGCTCCCGACCTTCTTAATCTGGTTATCATAAAGATCGAGTATCTTCAATTTGGGTAAAGTTGGAAAGGCATTTATTGAAATGAGTAGATTACCAGACAAGTCTAGCTCTTCCAGATTCTTTAATGGATCAAAGGTTCCACTCTCTATGATGTTGAGGTTGTTGTTCATAATGTTGAGATAAGAAAGATCGGACAAACCGGCAAAAATTTGTGAAGAGAGATTTGTCAGTCTGTTATCGCCAATGTGGAGGTATTTCAAAGAAGGGGTGTGTCTGAATAAGCCTGAGGGTAATTGACTTAGTTCATTATGACCAATGTAAAGGCCAGTGAGGGCGCCCAGTCCACGAAAAGCGTCTTGATGAAATTGACTTATGCTATTCTGATTCAGGAAAAGTCGTTCCAGAGATGCAGCGCCCTCAAATGCTCCCTCCTCTATGCTTTCTAACGAGTTGAACTGCAAGTAGATGTACAGTAAAGAATCGCATCCACGGAATGCTCCGTTTGTTATGTCTGAGATGATATTGAACTCTAGGTCCAGATAGCGCAGATCACGAAATCCTGTGAAATTGCCAGCCATAAGGATTTGCAGTCCGTTATTCCGTATGTCCATGGATACCGCGGTCTTGTATGCACGCGGGATTTCGACCAAATCACGGTTGCGGCAATTAGCATCTAACGCCCATTCGGTGAAATCGCAGGTGGCATTGCTGCTCACATCTTGTGAAGCGTCTACTCCTGTTATGAAAAGCAGGAGCACTACGCTCGCTGGAGATGTCAGGATTACAATCGTGATTAACGTCATCGTGTACTCCTCTCATTGAACTAACGGGCTCTTATCTGAAGAAGGAAAAAAACAACAGAGAAGAAACTTAAAAGGATGTGAGGTTTTGAAAGTGATTGTTGCGATGCAATCCCATGCAATAATTTTGAATTGAAATGGGGTAGTGCTCCGTCTGATCAGTAGATGTTTGAAAACAATTTGACGTGGAATAAGAGGTGTTCAAAAGTTGTGTCACAACAATCACCAAATGTGATTTTTGTTTGTAATAGAAACAATTTTTAAAAACTAATATTGAAACAATATAAAAGCTGGGGGTGGAGGATGGCTTATTTGTAGAAACCCTGTTTGCCAATCATGCCCAAGTTGTGCAAGCACTATATAGCTTTAATGAAGACATTAACATCAGTTGGGCAAAATTCTTAATTTGTCAATCGGATATGGATGTCAAGTCTTATTCTCAGGTTTTCTTTGTTGATTTTTTCAATTAATTTTATTTTGACATATTTCATGGCCAAATTTTAATTTCTCACTAATATGATAACATTTGTAAAGTCATAAACTACATAAAGTTAATGAAGTATTTGAAGAAACAGAATCATGCTTGCATAAAACTCAATGTGGTTTGGACCAACTTGGTCCTGGAAGTTTGAATACCTGTGAGACTTGTACACTCTATGCCCACACAAGCTACGTTTTTCACTCAAAAGCACTCTTCATTCAAGATTTTTTTTTTCTTGTTGACAAAAATTCAAAGTGACTTTATTCTTCCTTTTGTTACAGGTTTTGTAATTGTGGCAATTGTAATAAGCAATAGTATAGTTGGTCTTCAAAAATTGTTTCCTTGACTGGACTATTTTTTTGAACTTGCTGGTACTGTTAAAAACTTGATTATCAGCCAGCTTTTATATTGAAACTTAAGGTTTTTTTGAAATGAACAATCCTGTGTTAACCCTGTCTTTTAGCAGGTTTCATTCTGGACTAACTTTATTATATCAAATTTTCCTTTAAAGGGTCTCTATACTTCTGGTAAAACACAAAACAGAAAAGCTCACAGATTTACTTTAAATTTACATGGTTTTAAGATAATGATGATAGAAAGCTTCCCTTGAAATATTACTGGCTGAGGTGCTGTAGTTTTAAAGAAATTAGTAAAACAATTAGTTTTGATCTCATGAGTCGAAAACTCTATGTTTGAAAACAGTGAAAACACTTAAGGTTTTTCCCCACTTTTTTCTGGTGATTGCAATGACCGATTGAGCTTAAACTTTCACAGGTTTGTTTTATGTTTGTTTTGGGATACACCAAGTGAGGATACTGTTCTTTGAAATTTACCAAAAGTATAAACTCCCTTTTATGCATTTGTACATATTCCGCCAAGAACACCTCTTGTTTTTATTTATTTATTTCAGTTCACTGATAAAAAAAAATACCCAAACAATTGTCAACTTTGATGCTGTACAAACCTTAGCATTAGATAAACCAATGATAAATACCAATCTGATTGTGTTAGTAAGTTAAATTACTAGCAAACAGAAACAAACAAAATATTTGCACCAAGCTTTGACTTCTAGGAATGAACATATTACCGCTTTCACAGACTTAAGTATTTGCTTGCTTTCTAAATATAGGGCCGATTAATATTGTCATTAAAAAAAAGGTTTTATAAAAAAAAAGGGTCAGAAGTAAAGGACACAGTTATCCGGTCTTTAGAAAAAACAAAAATTGTTATCGAACCATTCAGTAAAAAAAAAAAAAGGTAAAGTCCAACAACTGTCAGTATCACTTATCACATAAATATGATGAAGTAAAAAACGGTTTTTCCCGCCAAGTTAAACAGAAATAGATATAAGCAGAGGGGACTCAATTATGTGTTGGAGCTTGGATGTTGTGTTAAACATGGTCTCATTAATGTTAAGGTAGTGTGACATTAAATTAATGTTACCAATGTTGAAATAAACTGTGAACTTTTGGAGAAAAGCTAAAATTTTCACAGTTTTCTGTTTTGGAACCCATGAAGTTAATGGAGCAGTCCAGATATACATGTAATGAGCCCTTTGTCAACTCGGCATCCTCATGTGATGGTTGGCAGCCAATCAGATGGCACACACAAGTACTTGTGGGCATGTATTTCTCACAAGGGAAATTCCAAAATGTGCATATTCCATCAACACGTCACTCAAACCCTCTGATCTGGCCTGGAAACCCCTGGATAATTTGCTACTCGTAAACAAGTTTTGCTGTAAAGGGCAGGCATGTACCTTTTCAGTTGCGTTTGGTTTTATAGGTAAAGACCCAGGACACGAATGTGTATTTTCTACCCAAAACTTACTTGTTATAAAGATGGTAATGGTAGTAAGCATACTGCAAAATTATTTTGTCTGAAATGCCCCCGTTGATTAGAAATTAACAGAAACAGTTCATGCAAAATGAACTCCTCATCAAGCATTCTCCCTGTTCAGTAAATGATTAAAAAGTGTTTGTGCATATCATTATGAAAATCTCATTAGCCTTCAGAACCCATGTATCCAGTGTTTTACTATTGCGTGATCACTTGGCAAGGGCATAAATGCCCAGGTCTCTTCAGCATTGTCTATTATAATTTATTGTTGGTTTGATAACACTAGTGACTTTGCACTTGACAACCTTGAGCTTTATTCAAAGGTACCAGGAACGTTTTTAGCTAGAACTCCTCCCCCTATATAATTGTTGTTAAAGGTCAATTGTGTGTACACGTATACCAGGTTCCAGACAACCCAGATCTATACATTGTAGGTGAATGCCATGGAGCTATGAAAAAGTGCCAAAGGTATCTACAGCAACCCTTGAACTTTTTTTACCAACCATGGAGGTATTATTGATCAACTACCAAGTATGTCTGGGTCTAATAATAATAAGAGGCATTTTTGCGCCAAAATCTGAAAAGGTGTTCAAGGCCACTATTATTATAAACAGTGGTATTCACTACTCGGTGAACCATTACAAATCCGACGCAACCTGGGAGTTTCGAGTGAATTGCAAAATTTGAAATAGAATAGCCGATACTTGTTTTACTTTTTAAAATTTCTTTTTACAGAATAACTTGACTGCAAGACTTTTCTTTTTGTATGTTTTTGAAAAGAAATTTGACACTGTGTCTTTCATTAGGCTTTGTGACCATTCAGCACACCACCTGACAAATGTCCCTATGGTTACTGAATGCAGTGAATGCAGTATGTCACCTGGCTGACTGTCCTGTACAGCAACATTGACCATTGGGAAAATTTGTTAAATGCTATGTAGGTATTGAACGACCACTAGGAACATTCGTCTCTAACTCTCATGCTATGTAAATTAGACAGTAACTCAATGGTTTTTCATCAGGTGTTAAAGTTAATTTTGAATTAACTTAACCTTTTGAAGCGGATTGTTGCCTTGATTGTTTCCTATTAATCTATTTGAGAAACACCTACTAGAGCAGGACTTGTACCTGCAACCCCCGGATTGACACGCTAGCACTTTACCAACTGAGCTATGTAGCTCTAATATTAGTGTTCTCCCCCATTTTGTCAATATTTTTTTCGGGAGGTCTTACTCAAGAACAAAGATATTGACAAATGTGGAAGCTGCCAACATAGGACTACTGCCAAAATTAGGGCTAGATAGCTCAGTTGGTCGAGCGCTGGCACTTTAATATGCATGTTCTTGTCTCCCTCGAGTCAATTTTTCTTTGTTCAACCAAAATTATAATTCAAATTATGAAAATACGACCTTCATCTCATAATATTCATTAACCATCAGATCTCTTCCACTTGCAATGTTTTTTGCGTGAAAACTCAACATAAAAACAGGTTTCCTTATTTCCTAAATTTCCTTACTGATTGTGCAAGTTTGCGGCAATCCAAGATGGAAAAATACTTTTTAACCACAGCCTGGTAAGATAAATTGTCCGAGACCACTACTGACTTGAGTGCTAATAATACAAAATTTTTCTGTAGTATTTATAGATATACTTTCAGCTAACTAAAGCCAAATTACAGGACTGTTAATTAATTTCTCTTTATTGATTGGTAATTCCTTGGTAGGAACAAAAACATCACTCTGATTAGAAAGATCAAACCAGTGCCAATCCTCCTGAAAAATATTTCCATCGAAACGCTGTCAAAGTTAAGGAAATTACATTTCAAGGGCCTGAATTTTATTTTTAATTTTTAAATTGATTTGTTGATTTCATTTTATTCTTGATACTGCAAGCTCGTTCCAAAGAAATTGGTAACATTTTCAGCAGATATTGGCTTGAACCCCTAACTGCATCCGACAAAGCAGTTGTTGCCATGACATCCACTAAAGATTTTGTATTCATTGTTTTAAAGTACAACTGTTTTTCTGTTATCTTTCTTTTTCTTTTTTGTGGTAGAATCAAAAACTCAAATGGTTTGAAGAATAAGCCTGCATCATTGAACCAATATATGGGTGGATGGAGTTACTTTAAAAGAAATTACATCAATTGGAAAAACTGCAATTATGACAGATCCAAAGTACCCTTTATTTCATTTCTGGTCTTTACCTAGTCGGGCATTGGAACACTAACAAATTCCAATTTGACCTGTGATTAAAAAAGGTTGGCAAGTGGTTACCCCAACCACTACCAGAACAATTGTCATCAAAAATAACTGATAAAACAAGTCTATATATTTGTCAAAGAGAGTGGCCATGATTTGTCACTCTGTATCAGAACAAAAATATTGCGAAAATAGAATTATCTGGCATACTGCTTACCAACCAAAAGAATAACAATCTATTACATACTTAATCACTCTTTACATTTACTGAACAATGAAAAAACAAACAAAGTTTCAAGAGAGTAGCTCTTCACACTAAAGGTACAATAGGACACAGAAAGTGGCCATGAAATGTCACTTTATTACATGTTTATTCACTCTTCAATTTCCTGAACAATAAAAAAACAAACAAACTTAGTAGTTCCAATTCAGTTTCTCTTTGCACAAAAGGTGCAAAAGAAAACCACCACTTCAATTTTATCTGAGATCCCTTTGTGTTTTGCCGTCGGCAATCCAGCACCATACCACGAATATTTTTGTTTGTTTCCAGGGCTGTAATGTGTTTGAAGAGAAAAGAATGTCAGTTGGTCAAGGTCAAAGTCAGTTCGTCTTTGCAAAAAAAGTACAATAGGACAAAGAAAGTGGCCATGAAATGTCACTCACACTTAATATTTATTACATATTTATTCACTCTTACATTTACTGAACAATGAAAAAACAAACAAACTTAGTTCCAACTCAGTTCGTCTTTGCACAAAAGGCACAAAAGAAAACCGCCGCTTCAATTTTATCTGAAATCCTTTTGTGTTTTGCCGTCCATACCGTACCAAGAATATTTTTGTTTGTTTCCAGGCAGTAATGTGTTTGTAAACTGCAAGTTCAAAGAGAAAAGAATGTCAGATTGTCAAGTTCAAAGTCAGTTCCTCTTTGCAAAAAAAGTACAATGGGACAAAGAAAGTGGCCGTGAAATGTCACTCACTTAAATTAAATACATATTAAGTCGCTCTAACATTTACTGCACAATAAACAAAAGTCTAAATCAGTTCCTCTTTGCACAAAAGGTACAATAGAAAATCATCTGTTTGTGTTATGCCGCCACTATCCTGCGCCCTATGTCAATACACTACTTTCTCCAGTGGGAAATATTTACAGCAATGTGTTTGTAACTGCATGGAAGTAGGATTAGGCTCCAGGATAACAACAAATAGAAAAGAGACAAGAATTTCAATAGGTCAGATGTCTGTCCCTTCATGGTTGAACGGCAAGTTCAAACTGAAAAGAATGTCAATAGTTCAAATAATTGTCACTCTTCTTTTGTGTGACTCATAAGCTGAACGCACATTTCAATTCATAAAAACTGAACTATTTAGGACATTAGCAGCATACTGAGTTAAGTTGTCTGCCACATCAGACTGTCGAGAAGGTTTGTTGACTCTGTGGGTGTAGCTAATTGAGATAGTAGAGGCTAGGCATGGTGTTACATGGGATCCTGATATAATATGAGATGTTCCTGATGAGTCATCCTCAGCCAAAAGTTGGGCTACTCAGAATCTGGTGGTGGTAGGGAACTCTCTTTTACCATTTCTTCTTCAAACCTGTTGGAGTATGGATGTTTATCTGGCTGGGATGCTGATGGTCAAGTTGAGAATGACTTTTAAGAAATTGGATGTGTCCTTGTCAGTGAAGGCAGCTATTGTGGTAGGATGTACTTTGTTTGTGTTTCCTTTATGGAGTCCTGGTTTTTCCCTTGTTATTTGATATCCTGTTCTGAACGTGTTTTTGCTGTTTTTCAAGGGGTTTAAAGGGAGGGTATGCCTTTGGTGAATTCTCTAAAGTTCATTACCATCAAAAACTTTCTTGGTAAGAAGCACTGCAGCTGTTGATGATGTATAACATTTTGAGAAACAATTCTCTTTAAAGAAATGTGGTTTTAGAGAGAGGGATTCAAAAACATTTCAATCTGAGAAACGTTTCTGCATGAACAGTTTCTCGGATTGTGTATTCCAATCACGGATTAGTCGTCCTGCGTGGACATTTATCGTTCCAAGATTTTTCGGCATTATCTCAAAATTGCTTCCTTTTTAAATGAAATTTTCACTGGTTAGTTTTACTGTATATATCTACATTTATATAGGATTAAAACGGTCAAATGGTTCCAAAAACCAAAGTACTTTGCCTTTAAACTAAACATAAAGTGCTAAATGTGTTCAAGGATCATCGAAAGCAGCATTTCATTGGAAAAGGAATTTCCTGTTTGTGTGTAGCAAAAGCCATAAGAAACTGTGCACTGTTTGTGTTTCCTCTTTGGAATTGTACAGGTTTTTCCCTTTCTTTTTATGATGCTGCTGTTTTTCAATGGTTTTAAACTATATAATGACACAGCATTTCCTGTTTTTTTGCCAGCTATACAGAAACTTGTGTTTAAAAAAGTAGTAAATATTTACAGAATAGCACAAAATGTTCTTCCTCCTCGTTAAGACAGTTATACTGGCTCTTGGTTTGTGATTTTGTATCAACGGTACTCAAAAGAGATTTTAACATGGTGTTACCTCTCTTAGTTATATCAACTCTATTGAGCGTTTATGTTCAGGTTCCTCCAAAGGCAAGGTCATGAGATGATCGATTTTTTTTCTTTTCGAACTGTTACTGAGCTGAAAATAACATGTGTGGGTTTACTTTGTTTCCATAATGTGTTTTTTTGTCCGGGGTGGAAGGCACACACCATATGTTCACATGTAAATTTAATTGGTTTGTTTCTCATGTTTAGACAATGAATGCTACTGATAATTGCTTGTTAGTAAAATTGATGGTTCCAAAGTTCATACCAGTGTTATTTTCTTCAGAGAGATATTTCCATCTGAATAAGTGGGCTGAATGAGTTTGCAGGATGTACCATTCCTTTATGATAAGTTTCTTGAAAACTAGAGGATTGGAATGAATGTACTCTTCCAATAACTAATGATGTACCATCCCT
>JAUELU010084165.1:0-16790 GCA_032357145.1 Evasterias troschelii
TCACGGGCTTGTTATTTTATGCATATGTTGGGATACACCAAGTGAGAATACTGGTCTTTGACAATTACCAAACGTGTACAATGCCTTTAAAGAGTGGCTCCAATGTCAAATTGAGTTATGTGATAGACTCATTTTTCGAATAAATAGAGTCCTCACGAAAGCAGGGAAAAGTTTCAAGGCTTTAATATCATAAAAGTAGTTTTTTATACGATTTTACCGTGCACGGTAAAGAACTATTTGTCAACTGTAAATATCGTTAACTTACACACACACTAAGGGCAGTGCCATTTTTCGTACCGAAAATGACAAAAGGCTTAACGTGCAACAAGTTCTTCAAAATATGTTCTGACTGAACCAACGAAGTACAAAAAAAAATTGCATGACGTCCAAAAGTGTAAAACGCAACCAGGCAATCAAAACATTATGACGTCAAACTAGACAGTATAAAAGGTGTGAGGGTGACCTTTGGGGGAAATTGGGTCAGATTCCTGAATTCCTCTACCCGAGTATGACGTCAGCGACGCTGCTCAAGGCGCTTCACGATAACAAGTCTGGAGCTCACATAATTGGAATCTTTCTAGTTGCTTACCGGGTTGTGCACAGACCATGGTTAATTTTTTTGAGTTCAAAAGCTTAGGCAGGAAACCCAACAAGAGGGTTATGTCTTGTGTGTTATTTTTCTCAAGACTCGCGTACAAAATGTGTATGCTGAAGTTGAACTTCCAACTTCCAAACGGTTGTGACACCAGTCGAAAAAATAATTTGTTTGAAAGAATTTTGGTTGAAAGCGACTGCGTGTGTCCTAATAATGGAGGAACTATTAGATAACTTCTCGATGTACCGTTTCCTTATCGTGTCTTGCCGTTGAAATCAATGACTTTATACAATTATTAACAAACAGCTGTAAGGGATTCTGATCGAAGGCCGCTCTAAAAACTTTTTCAAGTAATCTGTCTAGAATTGTAGACGTTTATGTGTGTGATAAATTACCTTATTATTCCATAATTCTAAGTTATCTTTTGTACCTTCTATGTATTTTGATTGAGATCTTGGTTGTCGGGGTGTTTGCTTGTATGTTTTGTAATGATGCTGTTGTTCTATGTGTTGTTGCTGGTGCTATTGCTGTTGTTGTAATCGTTAATGTTGTTGTTGAAGTTGTTGTCGTCGTTGTTGCTTTTGCTGCTGCTGCTCTTCGTGGTAGCGGTGTTGGTGTTGTAATTGCTGCCGTTGATGCTGCTGCTGGTGTTGTTCTGCTGCTGCTGTTGGTGATGGTGGTGCTAATGCTGCTGTTGAGGATGATGCTGCTAACGCTGCTGTTTTTGTCCTTATTGCACTCTCCATCATCATCATTGTTGCTGTTGGTGTTGTTGCTGTTCCTGTTGTGGTAATTAACCTTATTGTCCTCGTTATGGTCTTCATCGTCATCGTCGTCGTCGTCTGTATCGTCATTTTATGGTGTTTCTGTGAACAAAACATGCATGGATCCTTTAAGAGGATGGGTCTAAGCCTTTGGCGCTCTTTCCCCCTCTGACACACGTTTGTCACTCAAAAGGGAAATCGAGACACGCGATTCGAATGTAAAACGGTTCACCCGGCTGGGACGCAATGGCACCTGATGTTGAAATATAAGCTGTCAAACTATTTCCCTACAACGCGGCTATACACTCTGCGTTGCATGTCGGCCCGGCCCAAATTCCAGGCTGTGAAATTACAGCCGGCGGCATGTGTCATGCAAAGCCAAACGAATACGTTTGTCAGTTTATTCCCGAAAATCGAATCACCTCTTTACCTGATTGGGTTGAAGAGAATGACAACAAAGAACATGCAGTCCACGAGGCGGGTATCTGTTACTAAGTCTGTAACTCAGGCGAGGAGTTTCAGATAAGACCAGTTTAGTATCACCAAAATATCGAGCGCGATTCGTGTGGAGGACAGACGCTGATATCAGACACCAACCAGTTTCCTGTCAACATATCTACCTTTTGAAAAAAACAAATCATATATCTTGAAGGAGCAAAAGGCCCAAGCTTCTATATTGCGTAAAGGCAAGCAATCTAACGAAATTGATTTTCCTGCCAGGGCAGCTATTAATCATGTTTGGCAGAGAAATGGAACTCGATGCGGTGTTTCTTCAAAAATACGGAAATGAAACTGTGTTCCCCTGGACGTGGGTTTCGGCGGAAATAGAGGCTGGCGGTCGTCAAGTGCCACATGGGACTGACGGAGGACATGGACAGGAAGACTTTTACAACCTGTTTGATAAAACCTGAGACAACATACCTCGCTCGTAAACATTCTGACGATCGTTAATGTTCCCTTGTCCAAACAGTTGTGCCTTTAGTATTTACAACATGACGGGAAGGTCTCGACGCCGGAACATTGCAAAAGTTGGTGGTAAATAAAGCTGAAGATAATATGCAAGGATTTGATTGCAAACTTACAACATATTTTACCTCATGCGATGAAGAACTTTGGTTAAAGTTGTTGTTAAAGATACAAGCTTTTGCCTATAATACAGAGAAAGAAACATGATAGGTCAGTAAGTTAATAATCATCGGTTTAAATCGTGAGTCACAGCTGCCTTATGCTGCTAAAAAGCAAGACCTGATATTCTTCAAAAGAATGAAAGAATATAAAATATTTAAAAAATGAATGCTCAATAATAACAATGATATTGTAAAGTGATCATCTATCTGTGACCAAACGTATTTTGAAATGCATGAGAAAAAGAAGAAAAATGTGCATAACAAAAAACTAGAACTATCAGTACAAATACAAACACAGCATACGAAACATAATCGCATAATATGCACTTTTGACATCATGTGGATAAGCACAGCTAATAGTCGATCAAAAGTAATGCTGTACAAGATACGTTTTTACACGGTTTTGAAAACTAAAACTTGAGAGTTCAAGAGCTCGGGAGAGAATATCTATCGAGAGAGACTGTCGAAGTCAAGAAAGCAACACCTGTATACCCAACTAATCACCGATCTTTGTTAGTTTGGGTTTTATAGCAATGACCAGTTGAGCTGAAGACCCGGTAATATTGTTTAATGTTTGTTTCGACTTTAGTTATCAAACTATATTCTAATGAGCGCACAAAAATCCCTGGAGAGAACATAGTCGTTTGTTTGTGTGTTTAATTTACGAAGCCCAGGAAGTGACAGTTGTGGTTAGAAAACAAACATAATCAGTTCGCATGAGCTTTAGTAATTTGTTTGAACAGTTTAATATTTTGTTTGAAGGGTTTAGTAAATGAACGGTTTGGCAATTCGTTCGAAAGGTGTAGTAATCAGTTCGCAAACTTGCAAACAATGTCATCAACAGAACAGTTTCTTCACTTGTCCCCTTTTTACCAGTGTTCCTTCGTAAAGGCAAGCGAATCAACCAAATTGACAGCCCTTCCCAGGCAGAGTAATTTTTTTTTTTTGGGGCAGAAAGTTCCCGGGTTTTAGTATAAAGGTGGTCACCTGAGTTGAAACAATATTTTTTACAGGTTGTTGGATTGGCGGTGAAATGTTAAACATTTACGAGTGAAATGAGTGTGCTCTTCTAAATCAAAAGATGTATTAGTCTGTTTTATTGCCCTTGATCATGTTTTGATTATCTACCGATCTTCCAATTGTGTTTTACCCTGACGCAAATTAAGTAGAATATACATTAAATAAAGGCGCATGTAGTTTACTTTTTAATGGATGCCACAGTCTTTTCTAGTTGACGTTTTTAATTAACCGCCGTAGCTCTTAATATAAATTGAGCTGTCAAAACAACTGTCACTTTGGGATTAAAGAGTGATGCATTAACACTAAACATGTCGCGGTAAAAGCCTCAGAGATGCTCTGTTAATTATCAAATCAATAGTTTTAGCGGAAAATGTTGATAGGGAAATGGGATCACTTTGGCGTAGGCCAACATTAAATGTTATGATAACCAGGGTCTGTATATGTTTGGTAATCAC
Organism: Evasterias troschelii; assembly: GCA_032357145.1. Classification (NCBI taxonomy): domain Eukaryota; kingdom Metazoa; phylum Echinodermata; class Asteroidea; order Forcipulatida; family Asteriidae; genus Evasterias; species Evasterias troschelii. The sequence goes on from JAUELU010084165.1 coordinate 3,962, forward strand.
TTTTGAAATTAATGGCAATAAAACCTATTGTTTAGAAGCCTACTATACAGCAGCTTTCGACAGTATAAAGCATTTTGAGAATTATTTCACTTCGAAGTGATATGGTGATGTAAAACGATGTTTTGCCCCAAAATTTTAGTTTTGGGGCCAGAAACACTTTTCAGACTTTGTATTCCTATTAAGGACTATTCTTCGGCGATATCTCCTTATCACCTTTTTAATGAAATTTTCACAGGCTCGTTTTTGTTTGTATAAATCAACATTTATAAAGGATTAAAAACAACCGAACGCTTACAAAAACAAGGGTATAATATTTATTTGAGTCGTGTTTAAATACAAAATATGTTGTTTGCGATGTTATTTTGTCAAATCCTGCCTATATAATGTGGCATGTTCTTGATAACAAAATATTTGAAAATATAAAAAAAAGCTTTGTTATTTTTTATATTTTTTATTAAGGTTATTTATCACTGCGCATTTCAAGTTTTAAGCTTGTATTTTCCTACTTGCATGATCAATTTGCCAAGTCTTGCAAGACAGAGTGCGTTTTCTAAATTGTAACATATGACACAACGACCTTATTCATTACTGGTGTGCTAATACGAGCCATGCCTCGTTGGACACGACTCACTCGTTCCCGCCTGTTAAAACAAGTTCCGATGCGAGAGTGCTCTTTGCCTAAAGTGGATCATTTAGTTCAAATCCTCAAGAAGAGTAAATGTTAGCTCTGAATCCAATTAGTGGATAAATCAAAGCGCACGGGTCTTTTAAAAGGGAAGTATCCCTTTGATGTTTCGTACCGGTGCGTTCCGGTGCGACTGTACACCTGATGTCATTAGGCCCATCGGGCAAGTCAAAAATGTGAAAAATTGTGTCTCCTTCCTAAATGGAACGCTTTGCTCGAGGCATGATAAACAGCGCACCGTAAGGTGTTTTATCAATTTAACAATGTGATTCATGACATTGAGCAGCTGCTTGTTTTTGTCTGGCGTGTTCAGTAAACCACCGGATAGGCGGCCTAAATGCGTTGGGAAAAAGGTGAACAAACACACACGAACACGTAATTTCTTAAAATTTATTCTTAAATTTCAACTCTTCCTAAAATTTCTGACGTGATTAAACCACGAGTAAAAATTGGTAGCAAAGACATATGCTAGTCCAATGGGGACTTTTGGGACATTATGTGGCAGCAGACTTACCAGGTGAACCCATAGTTGTCGATACTAATTATGCGCCTGCTCAGAACTACGTAAATAATGGAAATCTACCTGGTAGGTCTGCTGCCACCTAGCGTTCCAAGATATCCCATTGTTTTTCTGTAAAATTTTGGTCTTGCCCCCCCCCCCCCCCCTTGGTATTTATCATTTAAAACATAGTTCAGTTATCTTCGCCAGTAATTACCAATGTATTCTACGGAGGTTGTTGTTTCGGTAAAATGGCTGAAATTCCGAAAAGGATACTGTTAAAGCAAATGTTTGTATATGAACAACTGGTATCTGGAAATACATTTGGGAGGTACCTCAATAAAAACGAGACTCGCGAAAGTGGATTATTAGGTAACAAAAAACCACAGAATCAAACAGACAACATAAATACTTAAATCGTAAAAAGCTCTTTAAGACACGCTTTATTTAGGCTTTGTTTTCTTCTGGCAAAATGTTTTTTTGTTTGTTTACCTTACATTGTTGGGTTTCTCCGCTGCTGCTCTGTTTTCCCTTTTCAAAAAAATGTACCTCTGGTTTACAACTTGAACAAAGAAAACCATATGGGGAGGCGGTGATTTACTATTGTTTTCATTGGACTCACATTGCCCATTATGTTCACCAACTGTTTCTTGTGACACTTTACTTTCTGACAAACAAGTGCAACTTCAAAGAAATTAAGTTACTATTTTTGAACTGCGGTTGTATGTTGAATAAACGGAGTAGTAGAGGTCCACATCAAGAGAAAAGAATATAAAATAGGCATTATAATTATTATATGTATACCGTATAAAGCCGGGATCAAAAAATTGCATTTCCCGATTATGCATTCACAGTTCCGAAAAGAGTTTTGATGACATTCACCCTACATCCCTACCCCAAGTTTAATAAAATATATATTTATTATTTTTATTTGTTTCAATCCAGTATGACTTAACTTCAACTCATTACCATGACTTCCCGTTTATTTTGACAATCATTCAGCTTGTCCTACATACGATAATCTCGAACATTCGAATTACATCCCGTCTGATGTGAAGTGAAGCTAACAAACGTCGGTCGTTATTATTCTTCATTATTGCATCTTTACAATATCTAGTTGAGCACCAAGTGATGGATTGGGACAGTTGCCAAGTGTAAGCATACTCATTAACGGCAAATCTGGCCGAGCCACCGTTCTTGTTTGCACATCGCTTAAAACTGGAAATAAAGTCTGCACTAACAACCTATGAAATTGGATAATGGTGATTTACGGCTGTTTGTTCGGCTGCTCCTAGACTGGGCCGGTGGAAACAACGACGTGTTACCACTTTTTTAGCTGAGTTTAGTATGTATCTTTTCCCACATTATACACATGTCAGTTAGTGCACCGTTCGGAAAAGTTCACTAAAAAAGACAGATCAACCCTTCGAAATGAAATCTCCCGAAATTTGTGTTGATTGTTGATCGTGGGCTGTCTATATAACAAGTTTTGGTTATTGTTCTAACACCCTCGTATTGGCTATTCTGACAGCCTGTACGTATGTAGTGTTTCCCCATTTCTTTTTAGTTATCGAAATAGTTTCAATATTAACTAAAAGCTGTTCTGATGACACCCACTTCTAGCTATATTTACGGTCAGTTATTACCCTCAGTTGATACCTTGGTCGTTCACTTCGATCCCCTCGGGTGCAAACGCTTTATTAAGAATTTCCCAATAGCAAACACACGGGGGAAAGACGACCATATCTCGTGATGATGTTGTAGTGTGTGGTAAAATTACATTGTTATCCCGTTTTGGTCCACCAGTTAAGTCTAGTTTCTGCCTCTTCGACATCCTGCTAGGTCTATTTTACAAAGAAGCAAACTGATCATTAAAGTTCCTCGAGCTCATCTCAAAAGGTTCAAATATCAGAAATAATTAACGATTATCATTACAGGTGAAATTACATTGTTATCCCGTTTTGATCCACTCTTCAGTTAAGTCTAGTTTCTGCCTCTTCGACATCCTGCTAGGTCTATTTTACAAAAAGGCAAACTGACCATTAAAGTTCCTCGAGCTCATCTCAAAAGGTTCAAATATCAGGAGATAACGATTATATACAAAACTTTATGCAAATTAGTTGCCGATAGTTATAATAAGAATGTGTTAAAGAAAGTGTTCAGGCTTATACAGTTAATAAACAAGTTAAAAAAGCTGATTATAAAGTGCATACCAGTACCAATCCTCTTGAAGAGCATTTCTGAATAAATTCTGTCGGAAGTCTACGGCATAGCATTTTGAATAACCTTCGACATTAATTTAACCAACACGATCGAATTAAAGCCTAAAACGGACGTTTACAAATCATGCACAGTTCTTCATTGTTTCCACTAATAAATTGGCCGCTGCATTTGAAAACATTTGTACAAATCGATTGTGTTGTTTAAAATGACACAAAACAACAACACACAATGGTGCTACATACCTTTAACGGAATGGATCACATTGTTTGGAATCTTACAGAGTTCTGCTTAATCCATGGAGGAAAACAAAAATCCAGAAGACCATGCCGTAGTTATTCTAAACACATTTGAAATTATCCTCCCTGAGCCTGAATTTACAGCCACCCTTCCAAAAACCTTTTAAAGTAAGTCAATTTATTTTCTCGGTTTTAAACACAGCTCAATTGATTAAAGTCTCCAAAGATGTGATGCGTCATTGACTTCGTTATTTGACAAGCTTAATTCTGTTGTTGATAGTGGGGTCTCTTTAAGTTTTTAAATGGCCCTACTTAACTTGCACTTCAATATTTCTTGCACGCTACAAGAGGCATGAACACTCAGTTGAAATCCCGTGTGGAGCTGGCGAGGATTGGAAATACGAGATTTCCTCTTAAACTTGACCTAGTTCTCTTAGTTTCGATGGGTTCTCACAACTGTTTGTCCCAGGAGGTTGTGCGTAAGTAGGCGATGTAGTGATGGGTTGGATGTGATTGTCAAGTGGGAATTATGTTCTTACACCTCATTTGTTTAGTAATACACGTTTGCACATTGAGGAGGGGCAGGAGGGGGCATTTATAATCGTGCACTGGGGCACGATCATATTTTATTTTACACCAAGACATTCCTGTGTGGAAGGTCATCTACACAATTAAATAGCATACTTAGCGCCCCCAATTTTGCTCCTACAATTCGTAAGATAATAAATATATGTAGTTTCTTTAAAGGTAAAATGTTTTATTTTTTTTAAATTTTCAATCAAGTAAACAACACTGTTAGCGATTTGTTGGTAATTCCTCGAGTCTGGCTACGAGTCAGCTAAAGGCGTGTTTAGGGAGGGCCTAATGAAATAGTAACTGTTCTATATCACAACAAAACTAACATCCATTTTCCACTGTTGGCCGGTTACTCCTCGAATCGGGCTGCGTCCCGTAGCCTTAGATCTCGAAGGTATTTCGCAGGAACCTCGCATCTCCCAAGGGCGCCGCCTTCGGTAGAGTTAAATTTACCTTCACTGTGCAAATCTGATTTGGATGTTCTCCACTGCCTCAGGAGTAGTTCCAAAGTCATCATTACCTCAACCTTCGAAGCTTCACATGGTCTAGTCCAAGTTCCGGTTTTCATAGACGATTACCATCGAGTACTTTAAATACCTTTCTAGTATCCGTTGACGTTGGAGCTTTCGAGTTTAACACCCGCATATGCATGTAGTTCCCTAGAATGTATACAAAAATAAACTATATCACCTTGCAAATCAAGCTGTCAACACTTTTACTACTCCTAGGTCTCGACCCATTATGGCCCTTTTAATCGGCCCACACACGCCCTCTGGGGGTAGGCCTATGCGATAATCTGAAAAACACTCCCCTTCCGAACTGTCTGAAGAATATAACCAAACACAAGTAGTTCAAAGGATTGTGTCCAACCGAGCGTTTAAAAGGTCACTCAGTTCGGTGAAACGGCTATACGTCAGAGTCGGTTACCGAACATCGGCTTTAAGCGCTGCCCTAAAGTCACTTTGCCGGATGCGCACTTCATACCGCAAGTATAGATTGCATGTCCCATTTCTTTGGAAAACTATAGTTTCTTCAGGCTAGATCTTTTTGCTTCAATGACACTCCTTGAAAAATGCATAGAATTGTGAGTGAAATTTTGTCTTTTGATAGCTAAAGCGGAACTTGCCGGTTTCTTTATAATGTATAATATGTAGGACGTAAGCCCTAACAGTAAGTGTTGTTTTTGTATTCCTTATTTTGATTATTCTTCTTCATCTCCTCTTTTAGATTTTTGCCCGACCATATAATGTCGATGCAATGTATCCCACGCAGGAAGTAAATTGTTCTGTTATTGTAAAGACTGGCCTACAGGGTTAGCAGTGCATTATTGTAGTAACTGAAGTTTGATTTTCTTTATGTGTTTTTTCCGGAAACCGGTTTGTAACTTAGCCTTAATAGTGATAAATGTCCTAGGTTCTTGTCCTTAAAGTGAACCTATGTATGAGTCCCCCCCCCCCCCAAAAGGGAAAATACAAGCAGTTCCTTGATTGAGACACAAACTTGCTGAAGAGACTAGTTTTTTGAGGCCTCGTCCGAATTAACGGCTCTGGCTACGGCTTAATCGTTACTCGAACAACTGCAGGGGATGCCAGAAGCAATACCAATAGCACCAGTCCCTGCAGTAACCGGAGTCTCGAATTCACGCACGGCATCGTCAGCGCACGCATATACTTAAGGCCTCTCGTGGGAACGTTACAATGCACTTACACAAATAAAATGAAAACTATTTGTTTATCATTTAAAAACTCATCTACCACCACCCCCCGGGGCAAGACATCAGTTTTTGAGGTAATGAACACTTCGTATAATTAAAACTATAACAACACACTGTTTGTTTTTCATTTAAAACTATGTTAGGCATCCCTCTCCCCTCAGTACACGCCTTCGATAATGATTTTGTTTTGTCCAAGTGTGTAACTTTCATCTTCCAATAAACAAAATTGCTTACTTCAACTCTTCCCTTTACTCATGAACTCTATCCGTCTTTACTTTATGCTCATAAAAGATGTTCCTAATAAATATGTTAAATGATGATCCAAGTCCCATGTTCTGGCGGCAGCTACAGAGTGCTCCTGCTGCTTTGAGAAAGTTGTCTCTCCCCCCTCTTCCTCCCCCGGCGGAATCACGACAACTGCGAAGCACTCCGAAGAAATCCGTTGTGATGGCTCCACCGTATTCAATTAAAGCAGATCCACACCATACATGACCCAGCTTGAGTTTCGTCCACTGGCAAACCGTAGTTCAGATTTCCCAAAAGATTTGAATTTTCGTTTGCCGCAGTGTTGTTATAAGGTTAACACCACACGCAACGTACACACTGCCTCCTGGAGGTGTAGTGCGGAGATTGTATTAAGTTACGGGGGGACTTTCGGGCGCTCTCCAAATATCCGAAGAAACACCATCAGCTAAATTATGTTTCTTTTTCGCACGAAATTGGTTTTGTTGGGGCTCTTGAAATGATGGGTCGATCCTCTTACTCTCTGTCATCACAAATAAAAGGGATTCACTTTTATTGATTGCATTGTGGGGTCGCGAGCGATCACGATATCACGTCAGATTGGACATGATTAATTAGTTTCATCCCCACTGTTCTTTGTAGGTGTATGTTTGTTAAGTCAAGTTTACAAAGATGCTCCGATTGCAGTTTCCATGAACAGTGTTTACCGTTAATCCATCTTGTCCCCACCCTTGACTTGGTATACAGATCTCACTGCGTAAAGTTTGGGCTCGGGCTATGTCTAGCCAGCTGAGGCGCATGCGCATACCGTTTGGAATAACCCGCTTTAAAATGGTGCTTTAATTGTTTCAAAATTCCGTTTTATTTCATCTCTCACCTTTTCTCTCTCTCATTGACGAGAACAATTTCGATGACCTTTTTACTTCAGTTGTCTTCCTCAACGAATTACACAGTTTCCTGGCAGATTGGTGCAGAACATACTTATTACATTTTTGCGTATATTACACAAAATGTGAATACTGTAAACCTTACAAAAACAAATAACAACACAACTTGTAAGTTGTTTTTAATGCGAACCATTTTTGAACGTGTCTATGCAAATTGCGCTATATGAAGAAAAATGTTCACGAGTATTTAGGACTATCAATTTTATCAAAACTTTCCGTCTTGTTTTCTTCCCCGTACATTTCAATGTGAAAAACCCGAGTGTGGGCAAAGACTACTAGACAAACACCATCATTAGTGTATTGAGAATATGTAGCAATCATTGTAATTGTGGACGTGAAACGTGACCGAGATTGTGATTTCATGATGAAGGTGAAATCTCTGGTGTCCGAGAAAAAAAACCCCAAATCAATCGTTTTAAAATGCAAACAGTGATGCAAATATGGAGGCCCATTGGAACCGTCTCACAAAGTCTTCTTTACTTCCCGTAAAGAGTTGTGACCCCCCCCCCCCATGTCATCAAAATACGTTGGTCGAGTTTCCCAAAATTGTTTATGTTAAAGGACAAGTACAGAATTGTTAAGCATTTAATGAGACCAGTGTGTCTCAAACTGGAAGCTCCCTGATTAAAATGTCTGAAAGACTGTCAATTGGAGAAAACAAATATCTATAAACGCCATATTCACATGAATGTAAAGGGTGCATAAGAAGCCCTTTAAATACATACCGTTGAGTTGTTGATGTTGTTGTGGTTAGACTTATATTTCGGTTAAACACTCCTTTTGTGAGGGGGGAAAAGAAATAAAATAATAAACGAATCAGAGTTGCCCCGGATTACTGATCCCAGGGGATCAAATTCTGGGTCTACTTGACCCGGCACTTGTGTCAACGTGACCCATAATTTGGTTAGAAATTTCGACTTTTGACTAGGCTTACATGGTAACTTTGCATTTGTACGGTGTACGGAAATATAAGTATGTACTTTTCCGAAAACCAATGATGTATGATTCTTTTTTTTTTTGGGGGGGGGGGGGGGCTAATGGAAAGGGATCGTGTACACTTTTACAGTGTAAAGCTTGGTTCAGATTAAATCTGAATAAGAAACCTATCATTTAAGAACAAAATTTGTGTGAAATTTTTTGAAAGACGGAAATAATCATCATGCATCGGTTCCAGTATCAAGTTTAAAAGTATATGATGCTTTCAGCAAAAACAGTTTAGTTCTTAGGAAATCGCCAAATCGAAAAACAGATTTATAGATGGTGTATATACTAGGGAGAAATTACATGTCTATAATTCGTATTAAAACTAATCTTTTGATTCCAAATTCCATTTAGACTGTGCTGTTATTATTTAGCTTCTGAGGCAAATTAGCTGTCAGTGGTCGTGTGCCTTCAAGTACCAGCATATTAATGGAACAGCAATAGCTGTACCCACACAAACCGGATTCGTACGGCTGTGTGTGTGTGGGAGCGTGTCTATCCATGCAAACCGAGGACTTTAACAACTATAATCCGGGTGATTGACAGAGCGAGGACGTCCTTGCTTCGTTTTCGCGTACAAACCCAAGCCGGACGTCCATAACAAAACAATTATGTCCAAACAATGGGAGAACAAAGAGAAGTCCTCGGTTAGCGTGATTTACAAACGTGTGTGTTTGTGGTGTTTTTTCCCCCTGGCTTATACAATCCCCCCGTAGGATTTGGCCCAGATGCTCATCCGGGCGTGTCCAATTCATTTCCCGAACCTACAAATGGAAAGTGTCATGACTGTCAAAATATCCACAGGGCCTTGGTTGAAGACCTAGATTTAGCAACATTACGGTTGCTAACATAAACCACGTTCTTAATATAAAGGTAAACTACCGATGCCTTATAATAAGGTTGTTTTATGGCATTAATCCATTCTTACACGTCCAAAGGAGTTAAATGTAGCAAGGGTGGTCTTTTGTCTTTCATTTTGTTCTTGCAACTTCGATGACTAAATGAGTCAAAATGCTCACACAGGTTGTTATTTTATGCATATGTTGGGATACACAAGATACTGGCCATTCACAATTACCAACAGTATTTACCCTGCCTTTAAAGTGTGTGCACAACATCGGTAAGATTGAACATATATTTGCACATAACTGACACGGTATAAAGATTGTTACGGTGGAAAACTTACCTTGAAATAGTTTTGCTTAAAATGCTACAGTTTTTAGGAAATGAGTAGAACAATTAGTCTCTATCACTGGTGATAAAATCCGATGTTTGAAAACAGTGAAAACATATAACGTGGTTTTCTTATGACTCCGAACACTGATTTAGGTGAAACTTTCACAGGTTTGTTATTTAATGTATTTGTTGAGTCACATCAAGTGTGGATACTAGTCTTTTACACAAATACCAATGCTGTCACACCCTTTAAGAACAGTGAAACATGTGGGCACATTTAAACGGTAGTTCTTTATAACATTAAACAAGCTTCAGGCAAATCATGCTTACATTATTTTCCCGCATGCATTATTGTTTTATTTTTCTAAGTACGTCACTCCTCTTCATAATGTGACTATAATTTGAATACCGGAAAATTCTAATCCAATATTTGATAGACGTGTTTGATGATAGCATCTGGCTGTGGAGTTATCCGAAAGGTTACTTACGTTATCAATGTCACTTTGCCTCATGTTAAAAAAACATACATAAACAAATACAAAAAAAAAAAACCTGTACGCCGCCAACAACTTTCTTCGTTTTTGTTTTTTGTTTTTATAAATATATTTTTTTATTGCCGTACTTAGAGCTACGCACACGATCATGTTGATCAACAACCTAAATCTGTACATAACAATTGACACAGAAAAGTGTCTGTTTGGGTCATACTTCTTTCCCGGCCACCGTGACTCATTTCGGGTCAACCTGACACAGAATCTCAGTCCAAACAAATCACTTACATGGTGATACTAAATTAAAGTTGACACAAAACGGGTCTGCGTCTAAACGTTCGGCGACGGTAGACTGTATAATACAAGGTCACCGTGAGCACTGTGAGGCATTACTGGTCAACTTCATTTATCAAGGGGTCAAAACAACCGACCGTTACAAATTTAAACCATTCTTGTTACACGTTTCTTTACTTTGGTTTTACATAAATACTTACTACTCTATCTATATAGCTGTCTTCTAAAATAAAGCTGAATTTTCAAACTCACATTTATTTTCATACTTCATGACATTTCCAAACAGTACATTAGCCAAAACATTGATTTAAAGAAGTAACCAAAAAGCACTTTATTTAATTTATTTTAAGTTAATATCTTTGAGTAATTACAGTTGAACACTAGGCTATTAAGGAAATTAATAAGACAATTAATGTATATATATTACAAAGTTAAACTTAAAACTTCAAACTTGTTTAAAATAGGTTGCAATCAGAATAAGATTGCAGATATTGCAGGTGAGAAACAGCATAACAGGAAATCATGGGTTTGAATCTCAACTGGATCACACTTTACTGGTGTTTAAAAAGAACTTACCTCCTTCAATTTGAATCATTTCTATTGTCTATACAATGGAAATTTGCTTTGTCGAGCAAGCTCACAAGACTAACATTATAATCAGAGTACAAATAACTAAGGGCGACAACTTCGTATACTTACTCAGCAAGGTATAATTAAGAACGGATTCCAACCGATGACTGAATAATTTATGAGCAAATTCCGATCGAAATTAGCAAACAATTTCATGCCATGTATCCCAACTAGTTAAAGTTGTTTATATTTTTAGTTTTCTCCTTTTCTCCCTTTTTCTTACCTTGTATTGTTGTTATTCTAATTCGTAGTCTGAATAAGTCGTTTGAAGTCAAGGTTTTAGTTTTTGAAATTTACTTTTAATTAATCCATGGAATAATAATGTTATTACTCTTGAAAAAATAAAAATGTTGAAGCTTGTTTTCCCCATTAAAATCAATTGATCAAAAGGGAGTAAATTCGAACGATAAAGATAAATATATATGTTTTAAAGTGCACAAAGAGAGAACGTTTGAACAAGTTAACAGAGTCCTAATAACACAACTGTCGCAACCAAGATTTGAACCCACGCTCCGATGACATAGCCAAGGGAACTTGGGTTCGATGCTCGGGACCGCACGGTCACATTGGTTCTTCACAGAGCATTGTCAGACAACGATTGCAAATAACTCACAAAATACCAGATTCAACGTGGTTTTGACAGAAAATTGCAGCAATTGTAAAATAAAGTACATTGTTCAGTGCCTGTTTTTACATAAACCAGGTACTCTCAAAATCCTGGATCGGAATTGCCTGATCAATGTCCGTTTCAGTTTGATCTGGAATCTTTGTCAATGGATCTGGAACCCGTAATTTCGTTAACATTTAGACCTTTGATTTGGATTCCGGGTCACCTTTACACGGACTCCGGATTATCCTGACCCAGAATCGGATCAGCCGCCAGGGTCCCGGAGTACGGATCAATTCTGAGGCCTTTTTTGTTTTTGTTAGAGTTTATAGGGTGAAAATCGCTGATGTTTATTCCCACTAAACAAAGTTAAGCACTTTCTCCTCTCATTTCCTATATCCTTAATCCGTTTTCACTTCTGGCAGCCCAGCAGCACTGGCTCCAGCTTCCTGTACTCCATACGTTATGTCGAACTCCTGTATGGCGTAAACATCTGCTTTTGTTTGAACAATTTCTTTAGCCTCCATTCCGTCCAATCCCCATGCCTCTTTAGATGAGAGTGAAACCTCTACGGATTGTAAAATAAAAATAAGTTTCCAGTAAAACACAAACGGAGTATAGAAATCTATATCACCGTCTTTAAGTGTTAAAGGAAAGATCACCATTGTTCTTCGGAAGGATTAATTCGTTCTGAACCTCACCCGCAAGTTAATGCACACACCGTGAAACCAATAAAATCACCCTAAATTGAGATTTTCAGATTTGTTATACAACAACAACTATGGACGGTAAATGTTTTATCACTAATGTATGTGAACATCTTTATATTCCTAAAAACGAAATAGGCACAGGTTATAATTTTGTGGCGTCTACAATAGTACTCGCATTGTTCTTTGGAGCATTTGTACTCCCATGAACTAAAAATACATACTTTTGAGTAGTTGTACTCCTATGAACAAATCCAAATATGTACATCTTGATTATTTTGTTTTCTAAATAAATTAGTGTACGCAATTTGTTACTGTATTTATTTATTCAGGCATATTGATTATTTACTATCTCTCGATACAAGTCAAATTTGTATTATATCTAAATCATTTGTAAAGACATGTGCAAATTGCTCTTCAAGGTTGTTTTAAAGAAAATTATGCTAAAACCCACATGTTTTCAAATTTTTGGATTGGTTCGGATTACCATTACAACAAACTATATGTTTTGACTGAAAACAGCAACAAATTCATGACATCAAAATGAAAACTGCAGCAACTCGGTCCCAGATCACATGTCTCATTTCAATCCATGGATGAGAAATTATTTGCAGTTGTAATTTTAAATATCTCAGAAACTTACTGCTTATTTCTCTCTTCAGGCGCAACGGTGCCAAGTCCTGCGTAGTAATAAATTATCAACATCAACGTCAAACCAAAACAATCAAAGGCACGTTCGATACTTGTCAAAGACCAGTATTCTCACTTGGTGTATCCCAACATATGCATAAAATAACAAGCCTGTGAACATTTGGACTCA
>JAUELU010084256.1:0-16701 GCA_032357145.1 Evasterias troschelii
AATTACCTCTTTCTCAAAAACTACGTTACTTCAGAGGGAGTCGTTTCTCACAATGTTTTATACTATCAACATCTCTCTGTTGCTTGTTACAAAGTAAGTTTTTATGCTAACATATATTTTGAGTAATTACCAAACGTGTACAGTGCCTTTAAGTACTCAATCACCTACTCATGACCTACAAATTATGTAGGATGGCTATACCATGCATGGAGTGGTCACATGTATCATTCGTGATTGGACCCTTCTCATTTCTTCTCAGCAGAAATATTGTTTTTAAAGCATTAATTATTCTCTGCTTTTAAGCAGCTCTCTGCGTCTATCTCAGTATCACAATCACACTACACAGCACAGACTGTCAGTGCGTGTACTAGTCACTATAACACTGTGATTGTTCCGTCCCAACTTGACAATTTTCCCAACTGTAGTTGGGACCGGTGCCAACTTGAGTGTTACAGTTGGGGCATCCAAACTATAGTTGGGATCGCCCATAGAACTCCACAGTACAGGATAGCTTTCGGAGGGAGCGATAATTGTGACATGGAGCTGTGTTGATTCTGGAGGAGCGCCTTCTATATTGTGTTATGCTGACATGTGACATGTACGGTAGCCGATATTGAGGGCGCACTTATTTCACAGCAGCAGCAAATGGTATTTTACAAAAATATCCCTTATTTTAACTCCATCTGTTGAGATTCTGTGTACAGTTTCGAGAGTGTGACACATCCAATGACATAAATTCAAATTGCAAAAGTGAAAATTGGGGCTAGCACTTCGAATTTCGTCAACAGAATGAACTTGACGATAAAAGGTGAAAAGATTGGTACGTTTTGACGGACATGGTCAACTAAAATTCACTAGGTCAGTAAAAAGTACATTTTTGTACATTTTTTGTATAACTTATAAAATATTACTTGTAACAGGAGACGATACATTCTTTCTCGGACATCCACAAAAATAGTTCTCAGACTCAGGGCCTTATTCACCGGTTCACTTATTGAAAGTCGTCGCTTGAGGGCGTATTGACAGCAAAAAGGAGGAATTTCTGGTATCACAATATTAGGAGACCCACGGATAATATATGAGGTTTGACCATATTACTTTTCAAGTTTTCTACCTCCATGGTTCAACCATCATCAGACATCAGGGAGGAGAACTGTCAGTCATGTCAGTTGGAATTAATTTTCCAAGTCGAAGTAGTGTACAAAGCACATATGGAAACTCCCTATCTGAAATATTATTTAATAACGGTCCATGGTAAAAACCACGATCAAACTTACCATATGGGTAAAAAGGGCGATTATCTTCAGTTGCAAAACAAATAAAAACACAAATTTGTTTGACAAAAACAAAAACACATCTTTCGACTCGAGCTCCGCGGTTTACTGTGTCAACATTCACTGTAGGGCGCCACCAAGCGGCGATCCACAAAAAACGTGTACTTAGAAAAGAAAACAATTTATCAAGAAATTATTGCATTCATCGGCCCGATTTGAATCTGCACGAAGGGCATACTTAATGCCTGTGGCAAAACTGGTGACAAAAAAAAAACCGGCCCAATCGATTGCATTCTGCCCAAAGTGAGCGGCAGGTAATTATTAATACATATGCGGATGTTTTTATGGGCTCATTCATTGGCAAGCACGAGTGAATTTTATAAGCGAATTTTATAGGCGAATATTTTGTTAGGCGTTGTTATAGATAGTCAGGTTGGCTCAAACGTGGTTTATGTCTCTCGATTTTTCATTCCGGTTCAATGTGGACTGGGTTTTCCCTCTTTGGGGTTTTCCTCCCACCTCCGAAAAACTGAAATTTCTTCTTTTCACAAACAATTGTTGTGATGATCTTTATCAGCGGGTGCTTGGCCGACTATACAAATTCAGAATGGCCTTTATACGCAGGGCGTCTTCTTTTCGTTTGATGACGGCCAGCTCATCCATAGCTGAAAGTAGAGATGGAACTGTCCAACATGTAATTTCAAAAATTTTTATCCATGAGTGAAATTTGTGCACTTATTTAATATTAATTAGTTATAGGCAGCATCGAGGTATAACAAAGCAAACTCCCACACACAACCTCAAAGTATTTTCCATTTGACGCACGGCGCCTTTAACGGCAGAAGTGTAAACTTTAAAAGTAATAATTTTTCAAAACGTTGAGGTTGGGGCCTAAAAAAATTGTTTTATCGATAATTACAACAAATTCAGAAGTGTGCAAACATCTAAATTACATTTAAATAATAAACAAACACATAATAAACAAAAAGCATTCCCGTTAAAACAAATTCCCTCAACTTCTGTTTAATACCTCCACGAGTCTTATATTTATCCTAATCATTAAATAGTAATCAAAACGCTTCAAGTTGAGGCAAGCTAATCTTTTATAAAGTTCAATTTTTATTGAAAATCTAATTTCTGTTATAATCTTAAATATGAAATAAGATTTTCAACGTTTACGTTGACCTTCTAAAACAAACAGTGAAAATACATCTCCCCAGTCCTTTACGATAATCAGTGTAATACCACATCAAATAATTACTGGAATTTGTACACTTGAAAATATTAATTTGCATACATAACAATCATACTCAATCATACTCAAACTTCCTCCAATCGTATGCAATTCGAAAGGTGGTTTGAGAGTCTTTAAAGGTAACAATTTCTATCGAAACTACCCAACTCTTATAGAAAAAAAAAATCATAGATGCGTCTTGAGCAGATGAAATGCAAAATAAAATCAACAAAGATTCTGGTGGTTGTTGTTGTTTTGTATAAATAATACAGAGCCATAATTTCCTGCAAACTTTCACATTCTTTAACATTACGTGGAAGATTTTTGACAAGACAATCATCCTGTGGAGTCTCCTGACGACCACTAGAGCACACCAGCCGAAACGTCGGTTGCTGCTCCCAATAAAAAATAATAATCATCATCATCACTAAAAATATTTAAGTAAAATAATTAATTATTGCTGTTATGTTTTTAAATTATGAGAAAAGTTAGTAGGTTGACAGAGAAAACATAGAAAGCGCTTAAAAGTAAACAGTTAAAATACAAAAAAATAAATAAATAAACAAATGAGTTTGGAAAATACGACCCAGGGAAACCCTTGATAGGCATAATGAATAAGAACGTTTGGTAAGTTTATTCGGTAAAATAAGTCGACTTGGTAAGATGACCTCCGTCATGTGATATTTTGGTGGCAGCCCGTTAAAAGTCATTCATAGTTCCCACTCACAGACATTCCTTGCACAAGGCAACCTGACCCTTGATGTACGTCCGACAGGGGCAGATCCTCTGCAAGTCTTCCCGTTGACCAACACAGCTAAAAAGTAGATTTTGCTTCTGTATCTGGCACGATTTTAGCATTGGATTGATCGATGGAACACAGACATCCTGGAGTTCCTCAGTTTCAGAACATGTCGTGCCAAATTGCCTGTAAGTTAAAATAAATAAACGCACATTTTTTGTTTGGTTATTGGGGTTACAATTTCAGGTGCTAACCTTAGTCAATTTGCCATTTAGTTACTAAGCATGCGTCAAGTCGATTGATTGGTCAATTCATAATAATTATTGCAACAAGGCGACGACTTAGTGAACAGTAAAAAGTATTGGCCCTTAACACAACCAAATCTTAATAATAAAGTGAATCCAAGTGGCATACTTTATTGGCAAAAACACTTACTTTTCAATAACTTCTTTAAAGTTGATAAGAGGAAACCACGATGGCTCGCAAATTAAACCTGTCGGGGAAATTATAACAATCAGTGAATATTAAAAAAAGAAGTTGTAATAACGATAGCTTTTGCAGACAGAAAACAAGTAAGCAACTGATTACGGAGTACCGGGAGGAAGACAAGCTGAGAAGAGCTCTTTAAAATTGGTTCCGGGTCCTGTTGGCCTCCCCCTCTGACCCATTTCTGGGTCACTATAGCCCGGCATCTGTGTCAAAATGACCTAGAAATTGGTCAAATCATTTCTTAAACCAGTTTCTGGGGTCAGCATGACCCAGAAAGGTGTCAGAACCCCTGGGATCCCTGGGGACATAATTCTGACCCGGAGATGACATAATAAACCAAATTAAAATACAATCAAACTAAATCAACACAACACTACACTTGAACAGCATAATATTGACTTACCATCTTCCACACATCTTGCCTTGCACGACTGGTTGGGTTTTGCTAACCGTACGTGCATAGAAGACTTCGGTGGCCATGAACTTGATGAAGTACAAAAGTCCTGTAGAACAAAAAAGAAGCGGCCTTTATGAAAAAACAAAATCGATCATTATTGCAACAAGTAGCCTATTGAGCGCATGGTGAAGCCTGTCATTGATTTACCTTCAAAAATACACTTAAAACACTCACGGGTCAGAGATGACACGGGGCCTGACTTATTACCTGGTGTCCAGGAAAAAGGTTAACAACAGGCATTTAGTTTGGACACTGCGTTAGTTTGAACAACTTCTGGGTAATTTGGACGCAGATTTCTGGTCAATTCTTAACCCAGAAGATTTTAGAGTGTACAGGAAGGGTAGTTATCAAGAAAAAGAACAATTACAATCTGACAGCTTATCACTGATTATAAGTTTCACACACAATTACCAATTGTCTACATTAGTGAAATACTTCCGTCTGAAGTCACCATTTCTTCACAACACACATACCAATTTGCGTGTTTCACTCTTCGCATTTTTATAGGTTTTTTTTTTCCACTGGAGGCTGTTGATTTCTTCTTGTTATTGAAAACTAGATCAGGAAAAATTGCTTCTTCCAAAAACATCAGACTGTACTTTCCCATTTTCTTGGGAATAAGCACACATGTGCGATGGAATTTACAGCCCTTTTCTGGAATAATTTTATTTGTACGGGTATCTGCGTGATTTGACTTACCTGATGTGATATATAAGTACTTAATCTCTGCAGCATTCCTTCGCATTGAAACTCAAAGGGTAAATAAGGCTTTGGTGCATCTGCTTTGCCGATCTCTTCAACAGCTTCACGAAGTGCAGTTGAGTTCAAAACGTCTACGGTCCAGACATGTGGCTTACCAATGTACACTTCTGCGTATGGGTTCTGAGATGTGAGCTGTGATCGGCATGATAATGAGAAATTATTATGGCTTGAGAAGGAAGACTGATCGCTAGGGGGCAGCAGACTTCTAGGTCAATTTCTATTGTTTACGTAGTTATGGGCATGTGTACAATTGTGTTACTTGACAGAATATCTGCTAAATTTGCTGCAATCTAATGCATCTAAAGTTGTTAAAATGTTTCAAGACAGGGGCATAGTCATGGAATGTAAAAACAGCAATTTAGACCTATCATTCTGATATCATCTGTGCCAAGTTCCCTGCCTGCAACATTAATAATTATATGCATGCATACTGAATGATAACAGACTATTTGCCCTTCCAGCCTCTCTTTGATTACACTGAAATACAAGATGGAAGCCCCATGATTAAGGTCTTGGCCTACATTAACTAGATCTATATATAAAAAACCAATTTAAACCTATAGCAACCTAGAAAGGGTATATGTCCCAGGCGTACCTCTCTTTCAGTTGGTTTTTGGATGAAAAACTTCGTGTTGAGCTTGTTTTTCGCTGGGGAGAATGATGGATTCAGATAAAAACATCCATTTGCAATGGCTTCCAATGGAGCAGGTCCTTCGTACGGGAACCCTATTCCGATAAATAGCTTAAATAAATGAGTAGATAATAATTTTTGAGTAAGGAAACAAAATATGATCAAATTAATGCAGCCGTCAATTTCAGCAAAAATAAATTCATGTTTATTGACACGCGTTTAAATTCAGGCATATTTTCCTATCATTCAGGGGTTCTTTTTTAGCCTTGCATGATTTCTTTATTCTTGTTCAGGTTCGTTTCATTCAGTCATTTTATTTATTTTATAGACATCAATGACTACACCTTCACAACTCTTGAGTTGAATTCCCCGCTTCAATATTACATTTCATAAAATATTGAATGTTTGCGCAGCCTCTTTGCTGCAAAATTTACGGATCTTTGTGGCATAATGAGTTGAGGTAATATGATGGTGGCTGGCCGCTGTGTTACTCGCCTTTGGCTCAGTCCATTATCAACAGCCAGCCACAAACCGGTCAATACCACACATGTTATTCCCCAAATAAAGCAATCAACTACTATCAACCTAAGCCTGATTATGAGATGTCGAAATGAATCACAGTTGGATCAGTGCAATGACCAAAACGAAGAAAATGTGCTTTTAATAAACTGCCACAAATTAAAAAACTAATATTAAAATGGAAACCAAGAAGAATACTTCATTGAGGAAAAAAAATACAACAAAAACAAACTAAGCACAAGTTGGCTAGTTGTTATAAAGTTTACCTTTGTCTGCCTGAGTAGTTTTTGTATCTCTCCTCCTGACAGCACACCATGGTTGTTAACGTAGGATGGTACCGACTTCACTTCATCTACCTTTTTTCTATTTATGTGAACTGTTGCGTGAATCTCAAACGTTTTGTTGACGACATCAAGAATTTGTTGAGCATTGTAATCCTGTGTGGATATAAAAAGTGTCACAATTGTTTTAGTGAATTGTTTATATATATTACACTGACTTAAAGTATTTTATAGTTTTACTTGAGACAAACAAAACACGTTTATTTCCTCGTTTGAACCTTTAAACAATTTTTGCCATAGTCACTGTCATCTCATGATACATTCAGTCGAATCACTTCCGGGTCAGAATTAACCCGGACCCCGAGTCCCGAGTCCCTTGTTAACTACCTTCCGGATCAGCCTGATCCGAAAATGGGTAAGTTCCCCTCGGACCCGGAATCCGGATCAAAAGTTGATCTGCAACCTAAAACAAAAACTCGTTCTACGATCGAAAGGAAAATTACTTAACACCTTCCACATGTATGATCTCTTGGCATACACAAGAGCCTTGTTTTTCTTGTTTGCTGGTTCCATCAACTCGATACTGTTGTCATGGTCAACGATAAATCCCATAAAGGAGTTGTCCGGTGAATGTGCTGAAATTGAGTGAAAGATTAGACTTGCATTACTTCTTTGTAAAGGACCCTTATTTGCTCTCAAAAGTGCAATGCCATGGGGTGTAAAAGTAATTGATATCCCAGAATTGACTATTCCAGAGGAGGGGGATGTCTTGAGGGGCTGAGTAATTGTTTCGCTCGTACTTCGTCTGTGCACAAATTGCACAGAAATACAGACCAACCCAGATCTGAAACCTTTGGTAAGTTGAGCCATCTATTCTTTCGCAGGTTTCCAGATTTCTTGCTGAGAGGCTGTGCTGGGGTCTTTGGGTTCCCACAACCCCTTCCCCCTGCCAATCAAACTTTCGGGCTTGACGGGTTTTCAGTGGAAGAGGGTTACTACCTCCCTTACTTAAAGGTTTTTTAAATTGGTAACTGCTCTACTTTGGCCAAAAAGAGTGTGCCACTAAAACTTTGTCCTGGAAACACAAATGTTCACAGTGAACCCTAGAAATCTACACAAAGTCCTGTAAGTCTATCGAATAACGTGAGAGATGCAGTTAGGATTGAAATAGAAAAACAAAAATCACGATGCGTCATTTTTTGTAAAGATTTTGTGGGAATGTGGTCAACGATTGAGTCAAAAATACTGCATTCATTGTGAACCTTGTACCAAGACGTCTATTACCCTTTTTGAAACTATTTTTGTAAAACCAGGGTTTGCCCTTATCTTTTTTGTTAGTGACTAGCCAGCAGGACCAGTAAGCTTTTCTACTAATGTGCTTTCATTAAATGGGATGTCTTTTAAACACTGAACTAGCAAGCTGGAACTGTGTTCAAAGAACGGCCGTTAAAGGAGAACACTTTAAACGTTTGATGTCTGTAGGGTTTAAAGCAGGCGGATATATACAGTTTAAAGCCGGAGCCCAAGTCGAACCAACGGTTCCCCACTGCTGTTCCAGTGCAAACTATTGGTGGCGCACTCTATTGGAGTCATCTTATTTCAAAACCAATACTTTTGTGTCTTGATGGGCCCGACCTCTAGCTCTGCTGAAGCAGAAAACAGTGCTGTTAAGTTTGCTGCTCTACTTAATGAGCTGGATACCAGCAACATATGGCATAATGTAACATGATATTCTGGTCAGCCTATCCTAAAAATCTGGTAAGCATAATTTTGGTTGTGCTCAGTTAAATTTGTGCGTAAGCAGCTGGATGAAGTTGTGCTATAATTGGATAAAAAAAAATTCACAGAACACTTCTTCCGAACCAAGGATTCACTGTTTCTTGATTCAAAAAAGCAGATATCAAACTAAATCAAACTTACGGAATAAAGTGAAAAACTGCTGAGGATTGAGCTCCCATCCGCCAAAAAGGGACTTTCGATTAGTTTTTTTCATGTAACTATGGATATTAAAAGATGGCTCTGTGCCGAAGGAATCTATCACTCGAAACTTGCACCTTTGTTAAAAAATAAATAAAAAGAGCAACAACAAAAAGTGAGCAAAATGAAACCAATGGTAAGTATTCATGTCAAAATATTGTCATTGTTTATAAAGTTTAGATAAATTCCACGGGTAATTAGTTTATAGGACCTAATTTGATAATATTTATTATTTGAGGTGAGAAAAATAATCTTCATGATCTCCATATCGCCAATGTCTGTCTACCAAACCAAACAGTGCACTCTTATGGTGCTCGCCATATCTCAAAAAGGCCAACTGCGTTTTGGCTACTTTTTTTATTTTACTGAGCAATTTAAAAAAAAAAAAAAATTGGGGGGGGGGGGTAGTCTTTGACGGCTTACACAGAGAACAATACTGGTTTGACTGTGTTTGAGCTACACTCCCCCTGTTATCGAGCAGTAAAACAAACTAAAACGCTTAAGTTCCCCAGAAGTCGAGAAGACATCAGTTTATTGGGAAGGTTATGTGTTTTCTTTTCTTTTTCAAAAATCGGCGAGGATACGCTTTCTCAACTGCCAAAGTAGGGAGACCGCCAACATGGTTAGATAGCTCAGGCTTGTCAAACCGTCGTTGGTTCAAATCCCGCTCTAGTCAAGTCTTTGTTCACCTCAAATTATTTAAAATTTACCCAGTCAGTTTCTCTTGTGGTTTAAAACTTGATATTTTAAATTAAAAAGTCGCATCCCCTGAAAAGGTGATCCCCTATAGATGCCACTTCCCAGGCTGTATCGTAAACGTGTGTGTGTGATCCCCGGCTACACGACAGCTAACAGTTGTATACTGACTGACCCCCAACAAAGATATAAACAAAATAAGGAGACCAACAACATAGGGCTAGAGAGTAGATAGCTCAGTTGGTAAAAAGGGGGGTCGTTGGTTCAAATCCAGCTCCATTGGTTAATTTTTCTTTGTTCAATCCCGAAAAAATTATATATCAGATTAAATGTTACCGTGACTGTGACCAGTTATCACTGAAGTACTTCTTCATGTTAGCCAAACCATCGATGTCTGTATAGACCAAGTCATAGGGTCTGATGATGGGGGGAAGATGTTCTGGACACGAGTAGACTTCACTGCTTTTGCTCACACGAACACTGTATTGTACATAATTATTGGTGAAGTGTTCGTTAAAAAAAAACATTGTCATAACTTTTTGTATTGTAAATATACGGTGAAAAAAGTTTCATGATTTGTTATTGTGTTTTGGATACACACTCTGAAGACTCGGGTCAGAACTGGCCTGGAATCCGGGTCAGTTCTGACCCAGAATCCGGGTCAGTTCTGACCCGGAATTCGGGTCAATTCTGACCCGGGAGTTTTTTCATTTAGTACACTTGGCCAAAGTGACAATGAATCTGAGTCCTACATTACTAGCCCGTCACTTGAGGATAGCGCCCCGCCCCCGGCTCCATTCCGGGTCAACGAGAAATTAGGGCTGACTTGGATTTAGAAAAATAATAAAATACCCGTTAAGCTTTTGATCAACTGAGATAACGATGTTGTGTCCCAGAATATACAATGACGTAATGATGTCGCTCCACTGCACCATCTCACCGAGGGGACCACCGGTCTTCGCATTTCTAGCAAAATCACCGGTCAGAAAACCCATGTGAATGAATACCTAGCCATAAAAGAATGAAACGAATTACTACAGAGGTACATTTCCAAGGGTCTACTTTCCGAGAACGGAAAACTATAGGAGCTTAAGTTAGCAATGACAATTCGCTTAGGGGTGCACATTTGATTTCAATCTCTCAAAAATATTGCTGTTTACAACTGCTCTTTTAACCCAGCGGAACGTCCGCTATTTTATATGAGTACAAAAATCTGGTTCATACAGTCTACAAATTTGGTTCAGTGTTCTGTCGTGAAGTTCCGCGTAAACACAGTGTCAATAGATATATAATAATGTGAATCAACTCATTTTAAAAATATACTCCTTACCTCCTTCTGCTCTCTGTTTGTTAATTCGTTTTTCTTGATTATGTTGTCCACTGCCGGCATCCACTTGGTGTTCCACATCCTTTGAATGCGAGTCTTCAGCCATTCTAGTTGTTTCTTCTCAGCATTGTCCAGTATTTCCACTAATCCAACTATATTTTTCCGCCATGTTGCCTGCTGTTTATAACAAAAGGATCTTTATTAAGACCCTCTTTCTTTTGAGGAGGTGTTTTAAAGTTGACAAACAAAATTATTGTAAGGGAACGCAAGTATTTCTCACATGTTTGTGAAAAAAAAGATGAAGAGCAACAAACCAACTTCATCGATCTTGTAAAATTTCGATATACTGCGTGACAACATCTCATTTCTTACAGGTCCACATTGACACACACCGGGTCGAATGGAGGCAAATCATTTACAGTGTGTCAGTGTGAGCTACGTAAAAAACCATGACAGGGATTCAAACCCACATTCTGGGTACTGAGCTTCAGGACTGATAAACTAATGCAATAGAAACTCTGCTACGCAACACCACATGTTGAAGAAGAGCAATTTTTTTTGAGAGGCAAGTGTTTTTAAACTTTTAACTATTAGGCCTACCTTCGGCTTAAAATGCTGTCGCCACTTTAGGATTGGGCACCACGTCTCTACTTCACTAAGATAGATAATAATGGAGCATTCTGTGCCATTCACACCGTACGTCTTGTAGCATGGGTCAGAACCCCACCTCTGCCTCATCCACTGGAAACAAAGTTCAATCACAACGATTTGTTATTCAAAACCCTTGAATCATTTCACTGCTTTCTCCAAAATGCAATGACATTGGGTATCCTAGATTGGACCTTTTCCCCTAAGGGCTAAGTAGGTTTTATTTAAGAGACTAACAAATATTTTCACTCATATACTTCGTGCACAAGTTTGTACATAGGCCTATATAGGAACTACCCAGATCTAACCCTCTGATGAAGTGCAGCCATCTGTTCTTTGTAGCAGGCTTCCAGGGGTGCGTTTTCGCCGCTGTAACCAGTAACTGTTCCGGTCACTGACCAGTCGCTAACCAAAGGCCAAGTTACCCGAAACAGTTAATGGTTTCCGACCACGAAAACGCATCCCTGATAGCCTGAACATCTGACGCCACACTTTGAGGCTCGTGGGTGGATAACGCCAGATACCATGCAGCGTGAGCGCTCGTCGGTGGGATCCTGTCGGTCGAATGTACAACCTTCGACCTCGCATTCTTTCACGGAGATTCGTAGTTTACACATACAAACATTATGCACAAACAGCATGCAGCAGACGATCGAACAGCTGCTGGTGTAGCTGACAAACTACGTCACTTTTTAGCAGACCAATCATTACACAGAAGTGGAAAGCTTACGTCACTCCTGCACGTTTATCCAATGAAATCATTGTATCCAATGAAATAATTGGGCCTGTAAAACCAGTGCCTGTCTTTATCCTATCTTCCGGATGTATTACTGACAGCCTGTGTTAGGTTCTGATGTTTCCAACATCCCTCCACCCTGAAATCAAACATGTTGGCTTACTGAGCGGGAGCGAGTCGTGAAACCTTCAAACCTTCCCGCATTTTTGTAATTCCTGGGGTTACTCCCTCACTACAAGGATTTCGTCTTCTGTTGGTGAAAAACCCCTGGCACGGTGGGGGCTGACTATTTTGAAGAAGTCAATTCCTTATAAAGAGCGTTTTCTTATAAAAATAGCTGCATTAATTTTTCAACACAAGTTTGTGGTCATGTTCTCAGCGCGCATCTCTTGTTTATCAATACTATTTGTAGTGTTGTGTCAATATCGTAGATTGGAATTAATATTAAAGATGAATGAACGTACCTTAACACGAGTTACGGTTAAAGGTAATTTTTTTACCTTTTTGGACTTTTTAACTTACCACACTTTTATTGTTGCATTCCGGGTAGTTTTTTAACTCGTCTGGTTGGTATGAGCACGCTGGATCTGAAACAAATAGCACAACATCAAAACAATACAATCTGTACGGCGAATGAAAATGATCAAAATACCCCCCCAAAATAATTTAATTTGCTTTATACACCAATCCTTCGCCGATCTTGAACTCTTGGTGGCAGCAGATACGCTCAATTACTGCGGTGGTACCTGGGTGGTACTGCGCTGCCTAACGACGACTTGAAGGGTTGGGCTATACGGCGATCATCTGATAAGCTGATCAGATGATCACCGTATATAGCCCAACCCTTAGACCCGTCGCTAGGCAGCGCAGTACCACCCAGGTTCCACCGCAGTATCTGCTGCCACCAAGAGTTCAAGATCGGTGAAGGATTGGTGTATAGGGATAGAACTTAAAGATGGATTATACAATACGAACGTGGGGACTAAAAAAAAATGCAGCGACGAATATAAATACAAACAATAACAAAGTGGAATGCGGTGAAGGCAAGACAAATGACCTTTCAAAAATTGAAGAAAAACAACAATAACAACAACAACAACAAAAATACTAACAATACACCCCAACAAACCAATCCCACCGTCCCTATAACAACCCAACAAAATCAAAAAAACACCGAGAAACCGAAAAAGTTTTCCCTCGTGGTACAAACCCACAAAGCCTGTACTTGCAGATACGGATTCAAAAAGTAGGTGATTAATCGCTCAGCCCCACCGGTCTCATCCAAGACCGATGAGATAGGCTGAGAGTTTCAACAAATTCTTGTTAAGGATGTAGTGATGCACGATTGGAACGATTGTACTCGTGCTGTCGGCGCAGTTTGCACAATGATACGATAATCAGTGGAGGCTTTATGGATAGTGGAAATGATATTTTGAAACCAAGGAGAATGTTGCCATTGGAGCCAAAGTTTTAGTACAAGGAAAACAATGACAATGTTTGCGATGGATTTACACATTAGAGCTTCATTGTTATTGATAGTCGAATATTTCGTAAACGGAAAGAGGTGACCGGGGGTTATTAGGTCAGGGGGATGGTCCAATGTGATTATTATTATACGTCTGCCCTCCCACTGCCTTTGGATGAGGCACTGGGACTATTATGGAGGTAGAATTCTACCGCCATGCTGGGACCAAGTGAAAATGGCTTTCTTTCAGATTAATTGATTGTCATACATAGCCATAGGTTTTGTCAACATGACCTATGTTTGACTATCTTGGGTCTTGTTGATGACTCACGATGGACGAAGGGGACCTTGCTTGGGATCCTACGTGTAAATATAAGTGTCACAGCCTTTGGTTTGACGAGAAGCGACTGTTGTACCGTGTGAGTGGTTTCGGGGAAAAATTTTAAAAGAATGCTCAACAGCGCACTAACGGGTACCACCAGACTTTCACAGCCTACCAATCCTGGCATGGCAGGTGTCTGAGAAATATATCCTTCTAAACTAGTGTAAAAGTTGAGAATATCTTATGAAGATCCGCATTGGTCGGTGCTCGATTTGTGGCATGGTGTACACCCCCCACGTTTCTTCTTCATTGAGGAAACGAGTGTGCTAAAGTATGGGGTAATATTATGACCTTAGATTCTTTCCACTGGGTAGGAACTTGTTCCAGTTGAAGGATCGATCCTGGTTGCCGGATTGCAGTGTTATCTCTCAAAACACAAACATTCGGTAAAACTAACTTTATTTATAAATGAGTAACTATCACTTATGTTTGTGTTGTTTAGACTTAACTTATTTTGGTGAAAAACACAAACATTCAGTAAAACTAACTTAATAAATAAAGTAGTAGCTATTACTTTGTGTTTGTGTTGACCGGACTTGCTTAATTTAGGTGCAAAACTTGCACACACCATTCAGTAAAACTAGAAATCGGAAAGTACTATTTACTGTTTGTATAGTTTGCCAAAACTTCTTCAAAGTTTGTGCACATACCAAACACAATTGCCTAGCTATTCTTTTGAATGTAGGCCTATACATGTACTTAGGACCTATACCACCAACCATTAATAGAGAAAGAACTAGTTTTGTATTTGAAAGCATAATCGTGTATGTAGGATCAGTACACACAAGTTCAACTACGACCTGCAAAGATCTATTTGAAAGCATGAGGACATGGTACAGCAAGCACAATTTGACCAGCAAAGAACTGTCATCTTTCAGCTGATCATTTTATCACAAATTAGTACTATAGACTATGTGACCCGTGACATCAAATGTTTACAAAAGGGCGACAGAGCCAGGACGAGTCCTGCATGAACAGTTTGTACGCAGCACGACGGCAGAAAACAATCAATCTTATATTTTATGGAGATTGCACTGTCTGATTTGATATGAAGAAAGGGGGGACATCTCAAAAGCTGTACAGCAGTTGCTTTTGTAACTAGAATACATGTGAAAATAAGAACACAAAATGTACATTTTCCCATTTATTATGGCCTGTGTAGTATCTTGTCCGTAGGGAAATGCATTATAAATAATGTACAATGTCACAATTTCTGTAAACAAAGGTAACATGGTCTATAGTTTGGGAACTTTTAAGTGAAATTTTTCAAACTCTGTTCTTATACCTATCAATGAATATTGCTGATCACGTTTTGAAAGTTCAATGCAGGTGTTCCGTATGTGTGTCTGTGTTAATTTTGTGTGTTTGTCGAATGGTATACGATCGATCGGAAAATATATTGTTTCGAGAAAAAAGAGTATTATTTCACTGCAGGAAACTTGGTTTGTTTCTGGTATTTATTTTCCTAATGGCGCTTTAGGGGCTCTGCAAAAAAAATCTACATTCACTCAAAAACCTGGAGTTTTGAAACAATTTTTTTTTCCCGCAAGTATAGGCCTAGTTTGAGCAAATAACGAATGGAAAAACAACTCTATGATAATTCTCTTAAATTTGCAACTGTTCTGACAAGTCGATGTTACTGTCGACACCCTAAATAATCAGTTGATTTTGAGCCTTATAATTGCAGCAACAATGGTTCTTTTCGTGCTATACTCGCCACATTCCTGTTCAAATGACACCAACTCTAATACGTAAGTTACGTGTTCAGATCATTGTGACTAAACTTTAACATCAAACCTCGGTATTATTATTTTTTCCACATTTCAATGCAGCTTTCTCATTCTGTACTGAACCATATCTTATTTGTTATCGCACATGCGTGCGCGATTGTTCATAATTCCACACAGCGAGAAATGCACATGCTTTGAGAGGCAGGACGACATGAAACAGTCACTAGAGGGTCTTGTTGATTAATTGATGTTAAACAAGCATTGTTTTACTTTAAACGTATCAGTAGAATAATGATAACTTCAGTGTCTAATATAATAGCGCAAGGAACGGTAATATGTGGGCGTATAGGGACTCGTTGGTTAAAAGGGGAAGAAAAAGAAGTAGATTTGCCCAAAATCTTACACAGATAAAAACATATACCGGGTAGAAGATTTGTTTTCTTTCTCTAACATGATGTTTTTCATTCTTGCTGTTCCCGAATTTGTATCACTGTTTTGCCCGAATTCTGGAGAGCACACTGCAAAAACTGGGTTGTTAATTTGACCCCATGGCCGGGTCACATATAGGCCTATACAGAACCGAGCATAAAACATAACATCATCAGGTGTTCCGAACTTGAATTTGTTACCCCCTAATTTTCCCACTTAACTTTGCTGTTTAAATCATACTGCGTAGACCTAAATCTCTGTACTGGAGTGCAGTAAGCGGATTAGCACTATCTGTGTGGAGCTGTGCGTTCATCCGTGAGGCCTACATATGGGGTCATTCCATTCACAGATAGGGTGTAACAGAGGGGCAGGTTTAGAAATTGTACCACTGGCAGGCCGTTTCAGAAACCGTACAAATTTCATTCAGAGAGAAACTGTTCACTTCCAAAATAAGTTTATTTTTCATATAAAAAAGTGTTTGTCCAAATGTACCACATTAACAAAACTTGAACCTTAATTTAAAACTTTAATTAACATAAACAAAGTTATCTCTACAGAACAATAAAAACAAGGTACTATAACTTAATCGTATTGCAAGATAGAATATGGTTTTGTGAACTGTTTTAAATCAATAACTGTCAATAAATCTATAAATCAATAACTGTCTTGGGCCATCCTACGTAGGGAACAAGATGTTCTGCCTTGCCTTGGAGGTTGATGCGACTGTCCACGGTCTCCAAACGCCACAATTTAGATGTCGACCACTTTTCTGACTATGGCGACACTGCTGAACGACTCACCCTTGTCAGCAGGATTCAAACCAGAGTCCTAGAGGTGAAAGGTGAGGACTCTACACCAACCCAACCACCTCATTGAAACAGGGGATAGTTTCATTTTCATTATCGCATTGTTTTCCTATTCTCCC
>JAUELU010084305.1:2965-16673 GCA_032357145.1 Evasterias troschelii
AGGCGGTAGTGGGGCCGGTTGTCCGTTCCTTGGGCGCAAGGGAGGTTCCGGGTCTGGATCTGGTTGCCCATTCCTGGGTCAGATGCAAGGAGGCGGTAGTGGGGCCGGTTGTCCGTTCCTTGGGCGCAAGGGAGGTTCCGGGTCTGGATCTGGTTGCCCATTCCTGGGTCAGATGCAAGGAGGCGGTAGTGTGGCCAATTGTCCTGTCTTTTCGTACATGAAAGGTGCTGGGATTGGAGCAGATTGCCCATTGCTCGAACACATGCGAGGAGGCTCTGCAGCGGATTGCCCATTCCTTGGGCAAAAAGGAGATGGTACCAGGTGGAAACAAGTACTCGATCGTTTTGGAGGCACCAGCTGGGTTAAAGGAAAAGACAGTGACTTCCACGTTACCATGAGCGTTAAACAGTACGCACCGGACGAACTTGAAGTAAAAGTATGGGGCAACGAAGTGATCGTTAACGGTGAGTATTTTGATGCACTAGGTTTCTCAATTTAATTTGTTTTCAAAGTGATTGGAAGTTTTCGATAATGAATCACATGATTTCTAAAAGTTCTTACTTTTCACTAAAACATTGTAGATGAATCATGGTTGCACCAAACTTTTACAAAAATAACTCAATGGCTTATATAGAGGCATACTGTCATATAAAAGTGGAGGTGTAATTTGTTCAACGAATGAACTTTTATGAAAGCTGGTCTGGTTCTTTTGAGAAATTGCACACTTTTTTTGTCAGTACATACACTGGAAACCCGAAAATTGCTGCAATGGCATAATCAAAGTAGTACGCCCCGCTTGGGCTCTCTCGCCCCATATTTTAGAATGTGTACACTGGAAAACTGGCTATTATTTTTGACAATCTGTTCTTTAACTTTATCAGGAAAACATGACGCTAGTCCAAGCAAGTCCGGCGAAAGTAGCGCCGGTTCCCGGGCCTATAAGTTCACCCGGACCTACGCTCTGGGAGAGGACAAGGATCCGGACACCGTTACGTCGTCTCTGAGCGCGGACAAGGTGCTCACCATTATGGTCAAGAAAAGACTTCCTGGGGGCGACCCTCGTTTGGTTGACATCGAGGATGCTGGGGACGACTAGATTCTCTTTTATTTGAGAATGAAAGGTTTGTGGACGATTGAAGCTATTCACGTCGGAGCCTTTTGACCAAAATTTCATGTTTTCATTTAGACGTCTGGTTCATTGCCCGTTATTAACTAAACAAAAATTAAGATTTCTAACTGGATAAAAAAAAGCATTGTAGAAATACATTCCCGTTGGGAAATGTACACACGCCTGATTTAAACCTTGCCAACTGCAACCAAAAAATGTCATACAGAATACATACGCCTATGTCAGGTCAAAGATTGTTGAGTGCTGTTTTAATGATCTAATCAAACAAACAAAACACTTGCAAAATATACAAGGGACACACTAGCAAGTTACACAAGGGGAAAAACACGAATCATGCAGTAATACGGAAGCCATAAACCCCACCAGATATAAAAAGATATGGGCAAAGGCTGTAATAGAAAAACTAACTACTTAGAATTCATCTGATTATACATCTTTTTGAAGTTACCAACAGAGGAGGAATTCTGGAAAAGGGTTGCATTTGGTCCCAAACAAAAGCAGCAGCATAACAGAGGGATTGTTTAGTTTTCCTTTTAGTTTTCCTGAAAGATTCAACATGTTGGCTGAGGTATCGCATGAGAGACTTGGCGTTCTTTGTATAATTGTGAAGCGTGCCAATCCTCCATTCACACAAGAAATTTTACAAAATGTTAACAATAAGTTCAACTGTCAAGATTAGCTAAAAAATGATTTTAGTTACGGTATACGTATTGTCTTTACAGCTGATAGGCTTCTGGTTTAAAAACGTTTCGTCAGTCATTAAGAATTATTAATTAGAATTACACTTAATTTGTATTGGTGTCGGTTTTCTATATCTTTATAACGTAGTTTACTGTGTCAACTACAGTCTGGTTTCATTTAGTCTGATATAAAAACGTTTCGTCTTCATAATATGAGAATTATACTAAGAATTACGCTTAATTTGTACTGGTGTCGGTTATCTGTATCTGTATAACATAATTTATTGTGTCAACTACAGTCAGATTTTATTCATTCAGGTTTTAGAACCTCATACATTTTGAAATTGTTTACGTTAAAGTTGTTTAAATTTGAGTTATGTTAATCTTTAGTATTATGCGAATTTATATTGTACTCTAAAAGCGTTCGGATCAAAATTGACCTTAAACCGGGTTCATTGAGCCTTGTCAAATGTACTTTTCTGTGACAGTATGATCCGAAATCTACGTCTATAACATGATGACTCAAAAATGGATTTCAACGATGCAGAAATTGAGTTTAAAACTCCATGCGGAAGCACTTTCTGTGCGAGTCTGACCCGGAGAAGGGGTCCCGAGGGGCCCCGGAATCAAGGTCAATTCTGACCCCGGAGCTTTTAGAGTATGGCCGAACGTTTCAGTAATACTTGAGCATTTCAGAAAAGAAAAAAACAAGGATATTTTGACGAGCCAACTTCTACTTTGGAATAAGCATGTAGCAATGAAAATCACAAATGAGACCTGGGCTGGATTTCAAAAAGTACTAAAATTCATCTTAAGATGAGATGTCAGTATTACCATGGTGATTTATATTGTGACGTCACTCTTTGCTTAGCAATTGAGAGTGATTTACAGTTAAGGTCAATCTTAGATCTTTGTGAAATTGGCCCCTGGGCTTGATTTCACAATGAGATTCAGATATAGATCGTGGGTATAGGTAGGTGTGACGTGACAACACAAATCACTATGACAATAACTCATATTTAGATGAATCAAGACCGTCAATTACAAAATTGGGACAAAGTTTCAGAGTTCCCTGTAAAATCATTATGAAATAACACTCATATCAGTCATGGTATGTTTAAATGATCACCATTAAAAAACAACAACCACAACAACAACAACAGCATTGTCTGTCTGCCTTCAAACTGTTGAGCAGCATTATATAGTTGGCGACTGCGTCATGTGACAGGCTACGCCACTATCATTTTTATAAGGAAGTTGCCCCTATATACATGTACTGATAAATACAATTCATGACTGCCATTCCATTTTTAACAATGTTTTCAGAAAATACTCTTTCATGATAGACCCACTTTTAACTTACTGATCCCCTGTTTTGTATTGGTCACACATTTAGGCACACAACAACTTGGTAGGCCTATAGCAGTTTATATAATATCCATTTTACAGTTAAACTATCAGAATGATGACAATAGGACAATTTTACCCATTATATAGCAATGTAACACTCAGTATAATGTAGTGGCTCTAGACAACAATTATTCAATGAAAGTTTTTTAGTGGTGGAAGTATACGTAGTTTGTTCCCAGTATACGCCATCTTTACGGGCAACTTGAGTCTTGGCTTGGAGCTGCATCAAGCGGTTCACCAAACAATCGTAGAAATGATTTGATAAAACCCTAGAGTTCCGCTCTGTATTTGCGCATAGCGCATTATCGTTATGCCTTCAAAAACGATTTATAATTGCACGTAAAGATGGCCAACTTTACACTGTGTGACGTCAGCTATATTATTCAGTTGCTAGTGTTTCAGAAACAACAATAAATACCATTCAAAGGGGTAATTTGTTTTGATAAGGGATGGTTTAATTTCACTTGTCACTCAAAATAAATGGTAAAGGAAAAAAATTGGTAAATAGTCTTAACTCAAATTTAATCCTGAAATGAGGTTAAATTTAATGCGCACTTTAGATTTTCTCAAAAGTGACTAGCACGGGTCCCGGGGATAGAGGGGGTGGGGGAGAGAAAGAAACAAGTAGGGCACATAAACTGTAGTCAATTGCATTTTTGGGGGCATAATTTTTACAATTATTAGAATGTAACTTTGTAGGCTTTTGTTTTGGGTGTTTCAAATAAAAGACAGTTATAATGATCTGACATATTGACTCATTTATTAATCCAAGGTTTTTCATGTTATGAATTTGTGTCAAAATGTTAGTGCGCACGCGCGATGTGCAATGTACATAATAATTTCGTGGGAAGGGTCTAATCCAAGGACGGGATAAAGAAAAAACACAAACAAGCTGTAGTTGAGCCTTGTTGTAAATGTACGAGGTTGCTTGCAAAGCAGAGAGACCCCGCATCGCTTAGACACTGTCACTTACAGGTCGTGCTCGGTAAATACTTTGGCTGGTTTGTGTATAGTCTGATGAACAAGGCTATATATTGCGCCATAAGAGTAGAATAGACCCTTCCCATGAAATATGCTAATTAGTACATTCTTCTCAGTGGTTTGCGAAATTGTTCATGTGTCGCAAGTCCATATGAACTGTTGTGTAAACTAGATGAATGGCATGTTCAATAAAGCAGAAATACAGGCCTTATTAGACGAATTGTCCCAGGCCTAGAGAGGCGTCAAATAACTTCAGTCGTAGCATATTCATAACGATCTATCAAGTTATTGCGTAAACATCACGAGTTGTTGTATTATTGCACAACAAAAAGTCAACAATAATTTTGTCGATGAGCTCCTTGAATACTCACGAAGTTGACCGGAACACATTAATGGAAACTTCGACTTGTTTTTTCCCCCGGAAAAGGCTCTTGACATAGCCTAGATTAATCACACTGTGTTACTGCACGTGTACACAGATCGAATTAATATTTTATCTATCGTACACTATCAAAGCTCTATGGGTCAATTTTTTTTTTCCGGTTGGCATAATCACTCAAACAATTAACGTTTTCGTCACTTAATGTCTATCTGAGCTTTTCTGTAAGAGCCTCGAAAAGATTAATTTATACCTGCATGTCACGATCGCGCGCCACTTTCCCCTTGGAAAATTTTTCCTGGACTTCTGTCCCCCATAGGGAAATAACGTGGCATGAAGGAGATTGATTCAAAAGGGGGGGGGCACTATCAGTATGCAGTTCGACCCATGGTCGGGACAGAATCTCCAGGGACTGATCCTCTTAGTCTTTACTCTTTACTAAGGTTGATGAAGCTAAGTCCTATAGTCACTGTGTTGAAGTCCAACCACATCAATTCCATTTCTCCCATCTCCCCCATGCCTACCTCCCTCTCTCTATATATCAGCCCCAGTTTAAAAAATATATATATGTAAAAGTCAGTGTTGAACTTGCTCTATTTAGATACCTTTGATAATTTGTTCACTTGTGTGATGCGGACAACTGACAACCATACAATGTACCAACCGACAACCACCGTTTACGCATTGGTTTGTACACGACGCGCTTGTAGTTTACACGATGAGACGGTGATAAGTTAATTACTCATTAAGTAAACTAACTATGATTAAAAAGGCAACATATTTGCATGATTTTGAATCTCCACTTTCATGCTCAGTAAAATGACAACGTTTAAAAGACAAACAGCGCCCGAAACAATGATTAAAAAAAAAAAAGTATAACTTCAAACGCGGTTTTCTCCAAACATGAAAGTTTGGCTGCCAGGGGCAAAATTGCCTCGTCGTGAAAACGGTGACGAGATGAAACATGCATGGCATTTTAGCTAGTAATCTTGTTTTGGTAAGCATTGTTATGCCGCTTAGCAACGTTTGTGCTTAATCTGCTCTACAGATTAATGGGTCCTGGAGTAAACCAGCAAGTTCTATAGGCCGGTATTTTGTGTTTGTCACGTGCATCGAAGTGTCACTGGATGCAGGCCAAGGGCAAAATAATGCAGGGCAGTTAACAATAAAGTGCGCCCCCTAGAGTTTGCTACGGAGTGGTGTTTTCGAAGAAGATTATGATTTAGGGTTTCATAACTCGTCGAGATTTCGGTTGTTATGTCTACATAAAAAGCGTCGTGAAACTACAAACCAAACTCCATGATATGAGATCAATGATGAACCATGGGTGCCTTTCAAATGTTAAATTGTATACCATGCATGCTGGTTTTGCACTTCATCTCTTGTATTGGCGCGACTTTTTCCGTCCTCGACTATTTTTTACAACTGATTATTGTATTGATAACATCATAACCAATGATGAACTTTGAAATATCGATGTAGTGTTGCCGAAAATACCGGATGAGTGTGGTGGGGAGGGATATATATCTAATATTTATTTTTCACACGACACGTGCAAAAAAGGAATACACCCTTGTTTTTAAGTTGAATAGATTATGTTTTGTTAAAGTGTTAACAATGTTTTAAAATGCATATTATTTCAAGTTGAATACACGTTTAACGTAATTTGTTTTAAATCTATACTTTACGAAAGATTCCACAGATACCATTTTACGATTTGTACAATATAATTAAGAGCGTTCATACGATGTTAGTTCGTGTGTATATTTTCTCTAGATCTGATTTAAAAATTGATGCTTAAAGGGAGTTTATACTTTTGGTAAATTTCAAAGACCAGTATCCTCACTTGGTGTATCCCAAAATAAACATGAAACAATAAACCTGTGAAAGTTAAAGCTCAATCGGTCATTGCAATCACCAGAAAAAAGTGGGGGAAAACATTAAGTGTTTTCTCTGTTTTCCACATAAAATAAAGAGTTATAAAAAAAACAGCTAAACAAATATTGAGATGTACCCCCTTTTCTTCTCATCAAAAGTTGATAAAAATCAGAGTGCTACCTCCAAATGAATACAAGAGCTAATGTATACTCTGCAGAATGCTGTCCTGAAGATAAACAGGATTCAAAATGTAGAGACTCTACAATCTCACACCTGGTTCATTAAAGAATACATACTTCTTCCTAAAAGTGATTATATTCATCATCATACTAATACCCAATTCTTACGTAGCGCTTTATCACACTCAATGGGTATCCTAAAAGCACTCATCTACGCTTGAAGTATGAAAAACCATTTGTCTAGCACCTTGAAAATGTGTTTCCAAGATGATGTGGTGCAAGCTGAAGCCAACCAAGCTGGATACACAGGCTGTGCAAATCCCCTTCTCCTAACCATCAGTTTACTACATTGCACAATACACAGGATCATGGCTTACTGTCCTCAGCCTGAAGATCCAAGCAATTGCGGTGCAAGGACCACGAAACTAATACAACTCACAAAACCTGAAACTGAACTTTGTGCATTAAACCATTCGACCCAACCTTAAAACAGGTTCAGTATTCAGACGCTTTTCTTGGAAAATAATGGCACTTTAATCCACACAACAAAGTCATACCATCCACTGATAGCCCTTGAACACTTGCATCTCAGGCAAGGCCAATTTCTTGCGAAAAAAAATAAAAATTGTCCACTGAGGTCATTTTTAAGTAGGACTGAGCACAAGCCTCAAACGATGACCTTTGCAGATTTTGTCCACTGTCATGCCTGCTTTCAAGCTTCCACGTGGCCATCAGTAGTTGGCAACTGTTGGTAACCGGGTGACTGTTGCTGAGCAGCAACATTGGATGGTGGTTGGGATTCATTGGTGCCCATTGTTACAGCTTCTTGGTTAGGATTATAGGTTGCTTGAGGGGCAGTAGTGCTCACAGGCCCTGTTGGTGTTTCCTATTGATAAAGACAAACATTTGAAAAGTATATGGACAATTATATTTAATGGGACAGTATCATGGAATAAATTAATTTTTAATAACTAATAGTAATAACTACATAGCACATGTGCATTTTACAATAATGTTTAAATGCGCTTGATGCTTAAGTGCCCTGGGCTTGATTTCACAAAGAGCTAATATCCAAACAGAAAGCCACTCTTAATTGTTACGCAAAGTGTGACGTCACAAAACAAATCACTATGGTAGTACTGACAACTAATCTTAGGATGAAACCGAGTGCTCTGTAAAATTGGTGCCTGGGCCCAATTTCATAGAGCTGCTTAAGCAGAAAAAGTAGCTAAGCACTACACAGTGATGCTTACCAGAATAAGATTACCAGCCAAACTACCATCTCACATGCAAAATTTGTGTATGGTATCCTGCTTCTTTCCACTGAGCAGAAAATTGTCAAGCAATATTTTCTGCTTACGA
Organism: Evasterias troschelii; assembly: GCA_032357145.1. Taxonomy (NCBI): domain Eukaryota; kingdom Metazoa; phylum Echinodermata; class Asteroidea; order Forcipulatida; family Asteriidae; genus Evasterias; species Evasterias troschelii. The sequence goes on from JAUELU010084305.1 coordinate 10,964, forward strand.
GGCTCTGTGAAATTTGGCCCTGCTCATTGGTCGCTGGAAATTTACCTGGAAAGTCTGCTCCTATTATGAGGGGAACAGAAGACAGAAATGTAAACTAATTTGAAAGTTTGTATTTTTGTTTTGTGATCAGAAATATAATCTGATATGACTTGTTCTTATATACATGTAGCTCATTTTTACAATATCATAGCAATGAGCTTCACATTTAGTGCCTGGTCGTTGGGCCAATAACATTTGTGGAATTTTGCTCAGCTCCCTAGAGAGTATGTTTAATGTTTAATTTGTTGACCAAATCAACAGCGGACGAGCCACCAATTACAGGAAAGGATAATGTACACAAATATTCATGAAGCCTGTATGTATGTATATAATTAACAATACAAATAAAAACATCTTTGGAAAGAAAATAAAAGCAACAATTACAAATGAAATTAAATACAATTGGGAAAGAAAGAAAAAAATAAGCATTCACAAATACCGTAAAATTAAATTATTAAATAAGACTGTAAAATTAATTATAAAAACATTTACATTAAAACATTAAAAAAATATATGTAAAGCCCTGGAATACCCTGGTAAAGATAGTAAAACATCTTGATCAAGGACACAAGTGTTATGGCCGGGATTGAAACCCACATCCCAATAGCTAAACCACCAGTACTTTAGTCCGGTGCACTAGGCCATGACACGCTACAATCAACATACTCTCTACTTTGTATGACCAAAATCACAGCGCTAATAAAACTGTGAATCAGAAAGAAGAAAACAAAGTAAGAATAAATGAATTAAACAAGGTACAGGTAGTTTGTTTTTTTATTTCTTGTTTTGAAAAGAACTTGTTGACTTTTCGATCAGTATGCTCTGATCTTCTTTCTCCTGAAGACCATCACAGCAAACGTGTTGAAACGTTGAGTTGTTATTAAAGAGGAAGGGAAGTGACCGATTATATTTTGTTTTGTACTCATTCCTCAGAGATAGAGTCCTCATTTGAGTTGGGAAAAAATTACAAGTCTCTAACCTCACATTAAAATGGTGTAAATTGCCATTTTATTCAGTACACTCCAAGTGCAAAAATTGTCAACATCAAAAACATCTGCTGACATCATTCTGAGAAAAATGAACCCCTCAACATTTGTTTACGTGGATGTTTTGGTTCAGTCCTGACTTTCGATAAAATTTAATCGAAACTGCCTTCAATTTGACATTTTGACTGTCAACAAATTCCTCCTTGGAATGTAAAGATCCTTTAGTTGTTGAATTACAATGACGTCATGTTTCAAATTTCGCTCAGAAAAAGTCAGTTATAAACCAAAACACCCCTGTATAAAAATGTAGTGATCAGTTTTTTAAAGGAATATCATCAGATGTTTTTGATGTTGACAATTTTTGCACTGGAAGGGCATCGAATGCAATGGCAATTTACACCATTTTAATATGAGGTTAGAAACTTGTAATTTTTTCCCCACTCACATGAGGATTACATCTATTGGAAAATAAGTGCAGCACAATCTTGAATTGGTAAACTTCCCTTCCTCTTTAAACTCACTGGTTCTTTTTCAGAACCACCACTACTCACTGAGAGTTACTGTATTTGTAAATTTTGTTGGTTGGTATTGTTGATATAAATTACCCTTGAATTTCTTCAAACATGTGGATGGAAAAGGGAAGTGGTGCCCTTAAAGGCACTGAACACGTTTGGTAATTGTCTCTTGGTGTATCCCAACATATGCATGAAATTTGGGCTGAGTCGGTCATCGAAGTTGCAAGAAAATAAAGAAAGAAAAAAATACCCTTGTTGCACAATTTTGTGTGCTTTCAGATGCTAATAAAAGGCTTCATGCACCTCTTTCTCAAAAACTACGTTACTTCAGAGTCAGAGGGAGTGGTTTCTCACAATGTTTTATACTATCAACAGCTCTCCGTTGCTGGTTACCAAGTAAGTTATTATGCTAATAAATATCTATTTTGAGTAATTACCAAACGTGTTCAGTGCCTTTGCTTAAACAGTCAATTGTATTGTTGTAGGCCTATTTCTTTTTTTTACAACTTACTTATAATAAAGCTTTCCAGTGATACAAAAATTTGTGAGGGTGCGGTAAAAAATATCTTTTGTGCCGATCTCCCTACCAATACCATGCCTACCTTGCTTGAGCAGTTGTTTTATTTTTTCATATTTTTTTTAGCAATGTCAATGATGATTGAAGGGACCACACATGGAGTCGGACATGATTAATTTGGGCCTCCGTGCACCTACCTTCCTCCTGACTGAGCTGAGTCCATATTCCATGGTAAAACGCTACACGTTTTCAAAATGAATGAATTCTGAAAAATGGTCATATTGATGGTTCAACATTGTCTGGTCTTTATAGCCACTCACCTTTAGAACTACTCACCTAGATCATGGAGGTCCCTAGATCTGGCCGAGAGTGACCTTGGTTATTTTGTTTTTTGTTTTAAACAAACCCAAAATGGTAAGGATGTACATGTGTGTTATATAAAACAAGTATGTGAAATCTGCTTCACCGAAGTGATCCTTCTCCACATGATACTTAAGCAACATGCAGCAATTTGCTGGAGATAAAAATCATTTGATCATACTGATGAAAAATGCAAGTTGTTACTCCATCAGCTCTTTTCAGACCACTACAAACCAAGAGTGATAAAAATGATGTGTTACCAAAAATGTCTTTTATAGATTATCTCTTCAAACATTGACACAAATACTTGATAATTCCTCTGTATTTTGTTGGTTTTCACAGGCTCAAGGCACTCTATGGGCTGCAGAGAACCAGCCAGCCATTGGTCAGCCAAGTTCTCAATGGACATCGCAACCAACGGCACCCCCTCTCGAGTACAATAACGCCATTGCAATGCCGACCATTCACCCAAAGGTCTAACCCAATAACATATTTACAGTTGGTGCCACAAACCCAGATGTTACACCCACTGATTAAAACCAGCCATATCCATCGGCTGTTCAAATGTAAGTCAATGCCTCCCACCTCCAGGCCAGTACCAAGGGGGGCGAGGGAGGGGGTTTGGCCCCCCCCCCCAAAAAAAAAAAAAAAAAAAAAAATGAACAATAACAAAGAGTTGTCCGGGCATCTAAGCTACATAATTTGTTTTAAATGGTGCGTACACACAAGCAAAACGCAAAAAACTGACTGTGTCCCCCAGACGGGCGGCGCAAAATAATGTACTTTTTCATATGCCCCCCCCCCCCCATCATTCATATTAGCCCCCCAAAAGTATAATGCCTGGTTACCCAACTCCCACCACCTGTTCAGAGTCACTATGAAAATCTTGGCTGTGGTACCACTTTGAAATCTCGGTGAAGTATTTCTCTTTCACCGTGCTTTAAGGGAATTGCGTTTCTTTTAAACCACCTTGAAATAAAGAGTCTCCAGATAATAAAGTATGACCATGAGGCATGCTCAACTAATTAAATGACAAGGGTCCATGTGAGCATTATATAAAAACATTTATTTGCACTGTGGGATAAGGAATATTGTGTGGTTAGTCAATGTGACCAATAGATAAATGCATGAATAAGTACATTAATCGATGTTTAGTCCAATTTTGGCCCATTTGTCCGTAAAATTTAGATTTGTGTATTATATAGCTAACTCTATAGATAGGTTGCAGTATGACGTAAGTCGGCCATCTTTACGGGCAATTTGGAACACACAGTCATGCGTTAAGCGCGAGAACGGCGTGCAGGACGCGCACAGTTCACCAAACTTATTGCATGATTGGTTAGTGAATGACGCGGCTGCGTTAATAATGTGAGCGCTTGACGCGCCTGCAAGCCAAAATGCGATTTCCCTTAAAGATGGCGTCTACTGGGAACTATCTATAGATTCAAAAAGTTATAGGTTTCAATTTAGGTTCACAAACACTCCCCGAATACCGCTGCTCCTCTTAGCACACACATCTAAGAAAACATGAACGCATCACCCCAATCATTCGTGCTCACATACTGGCTCCCCATATAACATCTCATCAAATTTGAGATCCTTCTCACTTTACAAAGCTCATAATGGACTAGCTACATCAAAGAACTCATCACACCCAAACTGCAAACGAGTCCAAACATCTTCTCTCATTATTCACAGCATACCTGCAACTAGCTCCTGTTCCCTGTACCCATAGGCCATACTCACTACGGTAAACAAGCTTTATCTGTTTGTACCCTAAGCTTTGGAACAATCTCCCAATCATCATACATGATTCCCTGTCTTTGAACACTTTCAAAAACAGATTTAAAACATACCTATTTTATGTATGGGATTTGAGGCATTGCATGGCGAGGTATCGATGTATATTTGGTTTTCGGTAACACCATGTGTATATCTACTTGCTTGGTAGATTTTGTTCTTTGAGAACTTGCCATGCTTTTTATTCTACTGCCGTGGAGTAGATTATTCGGAATTCGGGAGACTATTTAAATTCAACTTTATCATTGCTTTTACTTTAGACAGTTAACAAGCTATTGTTTGTTTTTGTAATTATTTGTAAAGCGCTTAGAAACACTATGCGTAAGAGTAGGCCTGCAATATAAATGTTGGTAATTATTTTGTTTGCATAATTATGCGAAAGTGTTTGTATATTTTTTGTTTTCAAACAGCATAATCTGTCAAAACTCGTTCAAAGAAAAAATAGAAAAAAAATACATAAAACCTTTTTGTTTTAAGTAATTTGAAACTGAAGAAGCGATTAATGGTCACATTGCCGAGGATACCGGGCGTATGACAATAAAGCATAACACCATTACATTTGTTGGCAGTGAAATATCATCGCAAAGCTAGACTATTGGCATGTTGGCAGGAACTGGGCATAATAAATGTTGTTGCACCACATGTTTAATTTCACAAAGAGCTTAGATTGATCTGAAGTACGAATAAATCTAAACTGACGAGCTACGTGCAATGTCACTAGGCAAGTCATTATAGCAACAATACCGACAACTCATCTGTGATAAATCCTCACTCTGGTAAAACTATAAGTAAAGTTTAGGGGTGTACCATTGTTTTTCCTGGGGGCCAGCGGGCACTTTTGTTTGATTTTGAATAGTATATAGGATGTTTGAAATACAGAGTGTTTTACAGTATCATGTATGCAGCTTGTAGCTTTTATATTATAACCTCAGGCTCTATAATGTGTAAAGTTCTGAAATCTTACAACTCAAATGAAATAGGAGTATCAGTACTCTCTTAAAAAATACCAAATATATATATATATATTTAGACTCTTAATGTATCTATAAGATAAACATAGCAGCTTTACAAAGATTTTAAAGTACTTGGGTCTTACTATTTACACAAAGTTGTTTACACAAGTATGCTAATATTTTAATGTATAATTTTGTCACTACATTGATAGAATGATTGTTCAGGTGATTTTGGACTTTTACTGCCAATTGAGCTTTCAAAAATAAAAGTATTTAACATGAAGTGAGGATCTAGCATTCAATCTTGTCATCATAATTATTGTGTTACATAATCAGCTCTTCCGATGTTTGATTGATTTGGCCATAATTAATGTCGACTCACCAAAAGAATACAAGTGAAAACTCTTCAAAAGTGCGTACGCACTTATTCGCGTGTAAGTCGCATGCATGACGCGCATATCGGGCGTTGCGTTTGCATGTTCTTACGCTGTGCTGTCAAGATACTGTGACCAAAAAGTGCGATATGAATTTGTTGCATTT
>JAUELU010084326.1:0-16661 GCA_032357145.1 Evasterias troschelii
CCCCCCCCCCCCCCCCCCCCCCCGTGTGTGTAACCATGGTGTAACTAAACATGGGCTGAAGAAATTTGATTCAAAAGAGGGCGCTATCAGACGAAATGTCTACACAATCCAGTGTGGGGGACAGAAGCTCCGTGGGATAGAATCACCTGCAAAACCGGCATAAACAAAATATGAAAGATGGCGTCAATGTACTCTCACTACCCAATATATCAAATATGCTGTCTACGTATTAAGGGATAATTACCGAAATAAAAACCAGGATGTGCTTCGGAGACTGCGTCGTAGCCAAGGCTTTTTCACTTGGGGCTGGAGATTTGTTTCGAGGGGGGAGGGAGCAGGAGCAGGGCCGTGTTTTATATATCTACATTTAGATAGGATTAAAATATACGAACGGTTCCAAAAACAAAAAGGATACTTGCCTTTTTAATTGCCAAATAACAAGTCAGAAAGACTGTGTATCTAACATCCAACTCTATGGCAATCTAAATGACCTTCAAACTCCAACATTGTTATTATGTTCGGTAATTGTAGATAACACTGCTATATAATTGTAAACTCAGTTACTAATGTACATTTACATTAAATGTTTAACATTACAGAAAACAAAATCTCCTAAAATACATTAGCTGGGTTAACTATTTATACATCTTATGAAAGGGCTTTAAAACAATCTTCAATAAAGTTGATTGACGAGACCCAATTTGACCTTGTCATCCGGTCAGAACCGACAGTTGTAATGAAGAAGATATTCATGCCCCGTTTTAAGGTCTGCAAACACTTCTACCTGGATTTTTGACAAGTTCTCTTTCACAAGGCCTTCTTAATTAAAGATAATGACGTCATTACCTTTAACTGCGCCCTCTGGTGACAAATTAAAAAAATGTACTTTTTCTGAAAATATGCTGCAAGTTCATTTTTTTTGTACTTAGCACATACTTAAATGTCAATGGTTTCATGAAAATCTTAGCTTTGGCATCCTACTGACATCATCTGTTTTAAAATCTGGCTAAATCATAGTTTATTATTCCGAAGTTTCATACCTTAATAATCTGTCTGTGAATGTTTGATGTATGAAAGTTTTTTATAATTTTAGTGACCTGATTTTACCGGGCTTCCTTTCAAAACCGTCAGTATAAAAGTGTACGTTTTGAAAGTTTTTTTTAATGTTTTATTTGGTTTAAACTATAATAATTGCCTTCTATTTACACAACCCAAAATTCCTAGTGTTGTAAATTCTACAAGCACCGTATTGCTAGTTATACATACTTGTTTGTCCCGTGCTGTTATCAGTACTACCTCTGGTGCTTGCTCCAAAATTTATTGATACTGAAAACTTACTTTGTAAGAAGCACTGCAGCTATCGAGAGTGTGTAACATTTTGAAAACACTTTTCCTTCTAAGGCATGTGGTTTTAAAGAATGTGATTAAATCTGATAAACGATTCATGCATGATCAGTTTCTCAGATTTTGTATTCCAATTACGGATTATTCTTCTTACGTGGACATAACCGCTCCAGATATATGCGATATCTCAAAATAGCTACCACCATTTGAAATTTTCACAGATTGGTTTTATTTCATATTATAACTATACAGAATTAAAATAATCGAATGGCTCCTAAGATCATATACTTTGCCTTAGATCAATACAAAATTTCCGGGGACTTTCCCTAAGCGTTCCCCAAAACCTCCCCAAGCTTCAACCTATTTTATGGAGGTAAGGTCAGAGGTTACCAAGTTGAGCATTTCTTACATTGCCGTTGTTCAGAGTTTCATTTCCCGTTATACTTGCCTTGAAATCTTGCAACAGTTAACGGGAATTTCCCCTGGAACCTCCCTGAGCTGAAAAACATTTTTATGGAGGTGAGATCAGAGCTCTTGAAGTAGATTGTTCGTTATCGAGGTGTGATCAGAGCTATTGTAGTGGATTGTTTTTTCACTGTTGTTGTTCAAAGTTTCACTTCCCGTCATTGTGCGTTCAACAAGAGTAAAACACTTATCGAAGCAGTTTTTGTTTTACAGTATTTGGTTTCCCCTCGTTTAGTTCTCACTTTACGGTACTGTAGTCCAAGTAAATCACACTGTACCGTGTACATTATGAAACATTTCGACGCTTATTTTGTACGTAACTTGGTTGAGAATCTTTATAAAAACAAACTATCAAAAGAATCAGTAGATAGTAGAGATTACACTATGTGCATACACTTGCAGGAAATGATATGTTTTTATTGAAGGAGGTCTCGAGATCAGTTCGTGTCTGGCGTCGCATTGAGTGCTTATAGGGATGCAGTTGCTTTGGGCGTATCCGGAAGCTGTTTTTTGATACGACATGAGATATGTTGCGAGGAAGGCACTGTTTACAATTGTTTAAACTTTAGTGGGACAATATTTAGCATTCCTTTCATTAATCAAAATAACCATTCATCTGGCATTCAATTTGCCTACAACTTATAATTATAACTTATAGATATGGGAACTCAATTTAGTGTAGGGTGATAGTTCACTACTGTAGTAGTCTGCTTTAAATTATAATGACACAAACAAGACTAGCATGGTAAAATTAGTTCGATATTGGACATTTGACATGTACGTATAGGTTTGTACACCGAATGCCTACTTTGATCGTTATATATTGGACATTGTACACTCTTGTGGTTTTGTACAGCGGATGTCTACTTTGATACTTTGGTATTGAGCATTGAAAACTGACATAGGTTTGCAGCGAATGAGCACTTTGCTATTTCTATGTTTTACATTGGACATTCACGTACAATATTTTGTTCAGTGAGTGTATACTTTTTAAATTTGACATAGGACACTCATTACAAACGTATCAGTATACAAATGTAAACGTTGAAAAGACACTATCACTTCACAAACCTATGTGAATGCCCAACATAAAAATATAAAGTAGACATCCTCTGTACAAACCTAGGAGTCTCTAATTTCTAATATCGAAATAACAAGGTAGACATTCACTGTATACAAAGACATGCATGTCCAATGTCCAATGTCCAATATCGAAATAACTATGTAGATACTCACAGTGCAAACTTACTAGTGAACGTCCTTTGTCCATTAATAGTAAGGTAGACATTTGCTGCATAAACCTAAGTGAATGTCTATTATGTTATTAATATCAGAAAGAAATTATCTACGTTGAAAAGATACTGTATCTGTTGTACAAACGAGTCTATTATGTCCAATATCGAAATGACAAAGTAGAAATTCACAGTACAAACCTACAAATGTCCCATGTCCAATATCGAAACAGCAGTGTATATTTTAACTGCCAAAACCTATGTGAATTTCAATTGTCCAATATGGAAATAGTCATTGGCTGCAGACCTTTGTCAGTGTTCAATGCTTATTACAAAAATTAATAATAAACCTAAGTGAATGTCTAAAATGTCAAATATCCACAAAAATTGAGTAGACAACCGCTGTACAAATGTGTATGTGAAAGACAACTGTCAAACACAAAAAGTGAACATTCACTGTACAAACGTACGTCGATGTCCAATGTCTAATATCAAACACATTTAACATTTGCTGTACAAACCTATGAATATCCAACGTCCAATATTGAATTTACAAAATAGACATTCACATTACGAACCTATGTGAATGTTCATTGTCCAATATGGAAATATCAAAGTAGTCATTCATTCGTTGCACAACATTATATGAATATCCAATGTATATTATCAAACTTGCTCCGATAAAACATATTCTGTTATCTTCTCATTTTACATGGTCCGAACATTAGCTGAAAAAGACGACATCTATACCAGGCCAAACCATATCGATCACGGCCCCATCAAAATATTTAGTTTACATTTCAAACTTATTGGTTACAGGCTTTATTTTTAAGGGTAACAAATCCACCGAATCAATATTACAAACAAAACAAAGCACAGGATGTAGATGAAATGTAATAACACGGAAACGGTTCTTATAAATAAAGCACCAGTATAAATAGAGCTCTTGTCAGCTTACATGGGGAGTCATTATGTAAAATTTGAAAAACACAAATTGACATTATGGCAAAAAACAAATAAAATAAAACGTAAGTTATAGCAGCAAACTAATGTGCGCTGCGATGAGTCTTAATTTGATTTCATCCATTCAAAATAGGTAGTGGAAATTCAACTTATGAATGGTCAAAGTGTAGTAGTCTTAAATGCTTATAAATGAAACACAACGACTGAAACGAATCTGAATGAGAAAAAAGAATGAATGTGTTCACGAAAACGAAATTGAATGCACTAACAGCTAAAGAAAAATCCTAGTGTGAGTGGAATGCGTGTTAACTTAATGAAACGGATATTAAGTTGTTTTTGTTGTTGTTTTTTTGCTGAAATTGTCCGGGAAAACCTCATGGAAATCTGTCCCCCGGAGAATCTGTCCCCCTTAACATGTGCTGAAGGAGCTTGATTCAAAAAAGGGCGCTTTTTGAAGCAATAGCAAACCGTTCGCCGTATGAGGGGGGTGGGGGCAGAATCTCCGGGGCGAGGGACAATGAATCTCCTGTCACACCGGCTCTAAGACAGACTCCTGCCGTGTACCACGGCAGGCCGTGCCTGGCGCACCTGCTGCTTTTGGTTTTGACACCCTATCTGTGGTGATATTAGACATTGACTGCACATACGTGTGTAAATTTCCTATGTCCAATATCAAACTAACTAAATGTAAGTGAAATGTAATAACACGGAAACGTCTCTTATAACTGAAGTGAAAGTAACATATATTGTCAGATACTCATGTCATACAACTCATGTTTTATTTGAACGCACACAAGAGGAAACTCATTGCATATAAACAAAAAAGAAAACGTAAGCTAACAACTAATTCGTGAACTTAACTCATTGTATCCAATGTTTCAGAAATTATGTAGGAAAACAATCATAAGAGAGTGTTATTCTGAACAACCCCACAACTCATTTGTTTTCAATGTTAAGCTGTCAGAAACCGTTTTAAAATAAGTCTTAACTTGATTTCATCAATTGTAAATAGGTAATAGATATTCAACTTAAGAATGGTCAAAGTGAAATCTTAAAGTCGTTCGTTATGAAACTAATATTTTGATTTGAAAAATGTTTTAAAAGTAGAAGAAAATAACATAGACCGTGACTTAGTTATACCGCCCTCGTTTAAGGGCTTAAAAATAGCTATACCATAATTAATATTTTGTAGGCATTGGTTCAGTTTTTTCTAGTGAGGGCGCTGTACCTGAAGCTATCCTTGGAGCAACTGGCATGGGACATTTTTTTATTCAAAAGAGGGCGCAATCGAGCGAAATTTCCACACAATGCGCCGTGTGGGCGGATAAAATATCCGGATGTCAAAATCTTCTTCCACACCCCCACTTAGCCCGCCACATAAATTGATAAACCTGTAAGCAACGGTGGTAAATGCTGACTAGTGAACAATCTTCACAAAAAATTGTATTTCTGAATCTCTTGAAATGAAATCGATTTATTACAGCTAAATTTGTTATTTTTTGTTTCGTTAATTTTCCACAAGTAATAGCTTATCAACGTTTGAGCTTTGCCGCTCCAAATTTTAAACAGCATTAACTAGAAGGTGCTACATCAGCAACAACACCCTCACAATACTGGAAAAACTCATTTAGAGAAATAATGTGAACTGCATTCCACTGTTGATCAAATGTTTGTAATGGCATTGTGTTCTCTTCCAAAATACTAAGAATGAAAGCACTTATCGGAATAAATTAAAAACAACAATGAAAAGATCATGAAAGAAAACCATAGTATTTATTTTTCGTCCGTGGTATTTTTTAATTACTTTTAAGCCAAACATAGTAATACCTCATCTTGACCTTTCTTTGGACTCCGACTTCAGGTATTGATAGTCCAAAAGTCATAATTATAGTAACCATGTATAGCATCATGCTATAGACATCACCTGAACATTTGAACTTCTAGGGGAAAAATCCTCTAGCTGCACTTGACACAGTCTTTCTTAAGTTGAACAGTTCGGAAAGCATTAGTTACAATGTCGCACCATGTAGAACTACGTCACCTAAACAGTATAACTTGTAGGGGAGAGTTATCTAGTTAGACTTGACATACTCAATAGCTGGTCGCACACTTTCTAATAAGCGATGGCTAACCTCAACATCCCAACGTCACTTCAACAGTTTAACTTATGGTGGAGAGGCATCTAACTAGACTTGACAAAGTCATACAGCTGGGGTCACAAAGTGAGTCAAAAAAGTGTTGGTTGGTCTCAGTATCTCTACGTCACTGTTGAACTTGTAGTGGAGAGTCATCTAGCTAGACTTGACAGAGTCCTTCAGCTGGTTGGCACAAACTGAGTCAAAAAAGTGTTGGTTGGTCTCAACATCCCTACGTCACTTCAATGGTAGAACATGTAGCGGAGAGTTATATAGTCAGACTTGACACAGTCCTTCAGCTGGTGGCACACAGTTCAAAGGCGTTGATTGGTCCCAAGATTGGTTATGTCATCTTCGAGGTCATAGCCTCAATCTGCAGTAGAACAATAATATCAAAGTCAAATTAAACTTTGAACTCTTTTGATACAAGTATCATTTTTTCTTGGGAGTGTGAGAAAATTCTTCTATCCAATCAGTTCTTCAACTCATTGAACACACAATATTCCAGGTTATTTTATTTTCGAACACTCGACCTCCTAATTTTTAATGATATCGGTTGTTTGGTGTGTTATAGCGAAGTACAAGATGGGAATGGGTGTATATTTTTCCAATCGATGTTTTGAAATTTGAAACCTTCAAATGTGTTAACTCTGAAACGCACTGAATTCCCAATGTGTGGTGAAAGGTTTTATAATGTGCTATGGAACTTACCAAGCGTTCTGTTGTTGAGTCTGCACCTGTATCCTCCAGCAATGCTCATCAAAACAGGTCCGGCTGTAGTCACCACTCCCTGTATCCCCCAACGATGCTAATCCAAAAGATGTCCGTAAAGGTTAGTAGCTGTGGAAATAAGGTTAGAAACTGTGGAAGTTAAAAGGTTGGAGGCTATTAGAAAGTAAAGGTTATAAGCTGTGATGAAGGAAAAGGTTAGACGCTGTGAAGCAAAGGTTAGACACTGTGGAAGTCACGGTTAGAAGCTGTGGAAGTAAAGGTTAGGCGCTTTGGAAGTCAAGGTTAGAAGCTGTGGAAGTAAAAGTTAGAAGCTGCGGACGAAAGGGTTATTTGTCTTTCACACTTACACGAAACTTTTACCATACATCACCTGTAACAATTAACCTTTGCTGTATACGGCCAACCCCACTGGACTCAGTCACTCATAGGACATCAAGGAAAGAGTCTTCATCGTCTACATAAGGTCTGCTTTTACTGATGACGGCGTAGTTCTTAGTTTTAATCCAAGACAATCCTTTTATTTATTTACTTATGGACATGTTGTAATGTCCTTTTAAATGAAAAGCAAACAAACGTGAGTTGTATGACCGCAAAGGAAATGAGTGAGATCATGTTAGAATAAAAACTAGAAGTACTACGCCAGTCACACCGTAAGTTATACTTCACCTGTTCAGTAAACCTGCGAGTAGAGAGTTAAGTATTTTTTCTAGGCCAACACTTTAAATACTGTAAGCCTTTACTGTCTTACCCTTCACACAAACCTAGGCATCACTACATTTTTCACTCCTCGGATCCTTCTTCCTCGTCGTCTCCAGTTTTCCTCCTTCTGGTTCTGGAATTTTTCGCAGCGCTCACCTTGTTTAAGCTAAAGGTTTTTCTTCCAATGTTTTCTTTTATTTGTACTTTGACCTAAATTAGCAAGGGTTGTACATTTGTTGTTGAATCATTGTCTTATTATTTTAAATTTTCAAATTCTTAATATTTATGCTTTGTTGAAAATGTCTTGGTGTAATGTTGATGTACAGGAATATGTAAACATTAATTAATGTGGTCTACATTATATATTTACAGCTCCTAAATCAAACATTGATCATCAAAAGAATGATGATCGAACTGAAATATTTGACTGCTTGACTACTCATGAAATACTTAATTGTTTTGTTTGTGCCCACAGTACAAAGCGACAATACAAATGAGCAAGGGTCACTGGTATGTTGTTTAATCATTATCTTAATTTGTTTTCTTATATGCTCTTTCGAAATTGATTACATTCAGAAAATGATGTTATGCTGCTATTGGGAAATGTAAATATTTACTTAGCTGGTCTATTTTTTTATTTTTTAATATTCCTAGATCAAACATTAATCATCAAATGAATGGTGATTGGTCTGAATTGGGGTTTGTGTCAACAGTACAAAAAGCTGCAGCGGAGGGGAAATATACAGATATATAATTTATATTTACTTTACTTCCTCAAAATCTGTTTGAAAGAGTTGTGGAACATTTGTATGAATGAAGTTTTACTTGGATATTACACTTTTCTTTCATAAACACTACGTCATTTGACATAGATGATAATCATGACAATTATAAACAAACATGACAATTGACGACTTGAAGTATCAACCCTGATAGAAGTTTCCAGTAAGACTAGTCTCCTAATTAAAAAGCATCATTGGCTTCGACCAACATGCAAATCAAGAAATGCCAAGACTGTGTAAATTTACCTCTGAAAGTTAGCAAGGACAACATCAACAAGATCGGCGAGCATCGTTTAGAGAGGGGTTTAGAAAAGGGGGAGGGACTCTGCAAAAGAACGGGTTAGATTTCTCTTACCATTTGCAGTCTTCACCTTGTCTTTATTTTAAAGGCCAACTTGCTTTTTCCGACCTCCACTATTGCGTTTTATCTTTTGTTCTTTCTTTTTTCAATAGTTAATGTATTGTTAACCACTATCGAATTTTACCGCCGGTCCTTTTCAGAACCATCACAAAAGATGGAGTTAATGTGCATTCAATTCAATTCATTTTATGTATTCACCGGGTGAAAACACATGAAATTTGTTTCCATTTGAACAGCAAACTTTTAAATTAAAAAAGTGCATGTGTCTCCGCAATCCTTAATAAATTGTATTTACTTCCAGTTGTTTGAAAGATTCAAACAATAAATAAATCATTAAAAGTCCAACACTGAAGAGGTGAATTGCACAGGCGAACTTAAAACGTGGAGGTCGGATACACGGCAAAGTTTTCCTTACCTGGGTCCTTTGGCGAACTCCAATGTACGTCCACATATCACATATCCATAGATCTTCGACTCCCATCTGGACACAAAGATGTTCCTTAATTTTGCAGCTCAGCGAAAACAGTACTTCACCTGCCTGTTTGTAAACATCAGATTGTAAAACGTAAGAACTACTGCTATTGCCAGGGTGATGCGAAATTGTATCATTGTAAAACAAGCAAACCCCTATTGGAGAAAGTGTTTGAAAAGGCTGGGTCTGATGTTGTTTTTCCATTGGAGTAGTGGACCAGAGAGAGAAAGAGCCATTCCCTCCAAGCAAGTTAAAGGCAATGCTCGGAAAAGATAGATTAATCATGATATTGTTAACTTGATTTCTCTACCTTTAATAATTAGTCTTTGCATCGAGTATAGAGAAAAGACTACGAAAGGAGTTGCACATTTCTTACTTGAAAGAAGATACTTCATTGCCGCCTGAAATACCTCGAAGTCATATGTATGGTGGCCCTGAATGTGCGATGTCCCTTCAGGGCCACCATACATATGCTAATCTGATTGTAACTTAACACAAACACCCATTTTGCAGTAAGGCTATTATTGTCCATTGCACAGCAGCGCAGTGGAATTTGGTTAATTGGCGAGCACAGAACCCCAAACCAGTAGTTCTGTTGAATGGAACCGTGGCAGGAAAATAATGTTTTCTGTCTTAAATTGTTTTGATTCAGGGTTTTGAGTTGTGTACGGTTGGCCATACTATCGAAAATCATGGTCAGAAAGACAAACCAACTCCCTGCCAAATGCACGTTGTCCGACCCAGAAAATCCAAGGAAATTGTATTTAGGTAAATTTAGAAAAAACTCATTATTCTCCCGTGAATTTTGAATGGATATTTGACTAAATTTCCTGAACTTTGGGTGATTTTTAAAAACAACCCATTGGCTAATGCTTGTCTTTTAAATATTCACGATTGTTTGTGTCTTTATAAACCAGAATGAATTGTGCCTTTAGTGTCCCCATTTAAAATCTGGACTTTTTAGATTAAAAATATTAGAGTAAATGTTACATTTAATAAGCTTCAATGTGACACTTGAATTATAAAAAGGCTTGTTTTCCATTCAGTAACAGGCAGACAAGGTATTTGTTTGTTCACTTCATATCATGTTATTTAATAAACAAGTAATGAATGGCATAAAAAGAGCGCTGGAAAGAGGGTTTTTCAAGACAACTACAAACGAAACTAATGTTAAGGAAGTGACCAAAAGTGCCCTTAGAAAAAAAATTGCACTCCCTTATGCCCCTAAGATTTCACTCTAGTTTTGGTTCTACTTGTCACACCCGAGTGTAGAGCATAACAGTTATAGAAATGGCACAACAAAATGTATTGCAATTGTTTGCGCCCTTTTGTTTTGTCTGTTCAGCCTTCTTAGTATGTTACTCTTTTATTATTTATTTTTAAAAATTCAATTTGCAAACATTTGATAGAAGTTGCCTTTAATTCTCTTTTGTTAATTTGTAATTGTTGAGGCATTTCTGCTGATGTATTCCAAATGTTTTTATAATAAACCAGCAGTACAGGGAAATGTTCCTTTAAACCTTACCTCAAAAACATGTCGTTGGAAGGAAAAATGGTGTTCGGCGTTGGTTGTGCGGTTTCACTCTGCAGTCTAAGGCAATACACCGGAGCTATCTCCAGTTCTCGTCCTTTAAAATTCATCACAAATTGGTTCTAAAAAGGTCCAACCCTGTTTGCCAAAATTTAATTCCGAAGTCAGACGATTGGCCATAGTAAGAATTTCGGTAAATTTACAAGACAGTTCATCAGAAAAAGCGACGTCCAAATCCCACGTTAGAGCCGAGTGTTTACGGTCAACATGCTGCCATTGCTCGACAGTCCGGCGTGAATGCCATCAGCATAGAGTTATATAATAGAATAAGAGAGAGCACTCTAATTTTACATACGTAACTGCGCTGGACCACCATGGGTTCGAATCCCTATGGGTAAATTGCATACAAATTTCCCTTTACAGAATGTTGGTTGTGTGAACTGGGGCGTGACCTGTGTTACACGATGGGTCGTGTGCCACGATTTTGTATGCGCTCGTTCTATTAAATAACTCTTTGTACTTTTAACAGCGCAAAACTCATTTGTTTGCACAACAATGTAAGTAATGAAATCACTTAGCAAAATCCTACGGAAGCCCCTCAAGGGACAGGTAAAAACAAAATTTGAAAGGGAAACAAAATATAAACATTATTTCGTTGCCTCGAAATAATGTTTCGTTCCCTCAAAATACTATTTCGTTCCCCCGAAATTTCGTCCCCTCGAAATAACATTTCGAGGGAACGACGAAAATATATTTCGGGGGAACGAAATGATTTCGAAGGGACGAAACAATATTTTGGGGGAACGAAATAATATTTCGGGGGAATGAAATGATATTTCGAGGGGACGAAATAGTAAGTTGAGGGATCAAAATATTATTTCGGGGGAACGAAATTAAGTTTTGAGGGAACAAATTTTTGTTTGATTATTATTTTTAACTTTTCAATTTTGTTTTTCGCACTTGTCCCTTAAAGAGCTACTTACGGAAAGTTTACACAAACGACCAACAAAGTGGATACCTCTAAAGTGGAGAATACTTAAGAGCTCCTGTGTCACGATTGGATTATGGGCATGGGATTCTGGATTCAGGTCAGTATGACCCGGAATCTGTGTCGAAAAGACCAAGAATGGGGTCAAAGTTTACGCGGAAATCGGGTCAAAATCTCCTTTTTTCACCAGTTTTCGGGTTAGCCTTTCGCACAATGGGTCAGGCCTCCGGAATCTGGATAATTTCTGACCCTTGCGTTTTTAGTGTGTAAGAACAACATTTTTATAGTCACTTGTATATTGTCCGGATGGTTATTATCAATAGTCTGTCTTTATGAGGACTGTGCAGTCTTGTCTGTGTGTAAAAAGAACTGGTATGGGTTGAGTGCTTTTGTTTCCCCACAAATCCAAAGAAATGTTTGTATATTAACAACACTTGCTTTTTCTGTGCATACTCATGAGCAGAAATTGACAAGATGGTAGCATCAAATCAGCATAAAATGTTAATAACATAATATTTAAAAATGTAGTCAGGAAAACGCATTGGCCTCACTTTGAAAAAAAAACATTATTAAGTAATAAATGCACCAAACTATGAAAGCATATAATTTGCGTTTAGGGATTCTGCTTTTCAAAGACACGGGTCGTTTTCCCCATTGTTCTGCGTTGAAATCGGTTTTTAAAAAAAGCTGCGCCAATGAGCCTGGCCTTAATCCTGAAACAATTAAACCTTCCGTTATCACCAATCATTGTACAGTACAAAATATTATATCCATCTACTAAAATTGTTCCCCTTTCTCCCCCTCTCGATCTTTCTCTCTTCCTGTCCCTCTCTCCTTCTCACTCCGTCTATTATAGCTGAAACCAAGCTCGCTTTAATTGCTCAAGGTAATTAACTATTAATTATGTTTTGTCAAACGATCACCGCTTCCAATTCCATCATCAGTGACGGCGTAAGAGCGAGACAGAAACGGACGAACCTATATATTCAGGTTCGGTTCAATGACAGATGTTTAGAAACTCAATGGGTTGTACAGACGTCAACGCTTGGCAACCAGTCTATCCATCAGGTACGCATTAGGTGTACACTAGGTGTGGAATCATAAACTAACATTTTCTCCAATTTTCCTATGAGTGATTGAAGTTTAAATCGTTCTCTGACCTTTGAAGTCGATTAACAAAATTGACCCTGCCTGCCTCGCTGCCCCCAGTGTTTTTATCACTTGTTTATCTTCAGACACGTATACAATGCATTTTGTTTTACCCCCATGGTAGATTATATCACAACAAATAATAAATAACATAACAATAGAACCGAAAGGGGGCTTGCCTATAAGAAATGCAAACTAAAGCTATAGTTTTAATTATTGTCAACAATTGCCCACCGAAAAACCCCAGTGCACTCCTTGTGCTCCCTAGGATTTTCCCACAGTTTCGTCACTGTTGCTTTATCATTGCATGATGGTACCGAGAGCTTTTGAGGTCGAAGCGGTGATGCCTTACTTAAACGTGAATGTGGGGTGTCGTGGCTAAGCGGTCTAGTTCACCGGACCCTAGCTCTTTTTGTGCCGGCAGCAGAGTGTGGGTTGAATACCCGGTCATGACGATTTTGCCCTTTAGCAAGGCACTGAAACCATAATTGATTCATAACAAGTTGGGAATCGCATTTTGCTCTACCAACCAGGCTCCTAGTGGGTGATAACCACGTCTACATCCTTATGGACTGTGAAGGGGGTAACCCTGTTTCAGACCTAGGTGTAGGTGGCAACGTGCCCATGGTGGCAGTTGATTTGGGTCGTTAGCCAAAATCAGTTAATCGTAGCCCTCACCCTGAAGTGGCCGTCCATGGTCTTGTGATAATAGGCGATCTCTAATTTGTTTTAAAGGTGGCTAGTCTAATCGGGTAGAGTCCTTTACCGTCTGATAAACAAAACCTTCATGATGGCCGGGGGACAACAAAATGAAAATAAATTCTTACAATTCTTAATCGTATAAGCTCATCGAATTTAACGATGCTCCTTCGGGATCGCCACTAATCAAAAACACAAAATTTACTGTCAAACATCACATCAAACATCACGCGTGTTTATATGCAAGTGCGTTATTAATAATAATGTAGTCACCTTTTCACTTTGTACTTACACTTTTCAAATTTCGAGGATTCGAAAGCAAAGAAGAACTATCATCATCTCATCAATGAGTTTGTTAACGTTTTATGATTAATGCATCAAGAAAATGCTTTAATAGATGTTTAATTTGATGAAGAAAGTTTGTGTTATAAAAGGGAACCAAAGTGGCTTGTTGTTTTGATTTTAGTGGCCTTTTTAAGTTTTTGCATTCTGCAAGTGTGGTAAGTTTATAACATCGGTTCGTAAATTTCGTTGAAATGTGTTTTTAATTTTGCATCTGATGTGATGACTCTTAATTCATGCTCATATTTGAACGAATATTAACCTTGTATTTTGTATCTTACAAACTTCACCCCAACACCCAATACCTCGTAGCCTACCTTGTACCTTGTACCTACGTGTAATAAATGATGTAGCTACAATGCCGCCCGTACCTCAGAGTAGGGTCTGCTATTGTCACGTTGCCCAGAATTTATGGCAGGTATAGTAGTAGGCCTACCCATATCTTACATTGTACCTTACTTTTACCAAGGGTTTTTTCCATCCTTTTAACTTTCCCAGGAAAACTTCAATCGTCCCTGAACTGAGCGAAGACAAACTACAAAGCTTTAATTCTGTGATGAAATAATCAATTTATGAATGCTGCATACATCAATACCATTTATTAGAAGCAGGGAAATTCACTTTGTTTATTAAGTTTTTTCCAAACAGACTCGGCAGTTTGACACTGGCATGTTCTTTCAAATCCATTTACCACTTCCTCCAAATAGGGTTTACCATTCGTGCCTTTTTTCCCTGCTGATATATTTTGTTATGCATTGTCCAACTTTATAATACTGAGAGCAATGTGGCTTATAATCGATTTTCTATTTTTGTAATTTCTTATAAACGGAAGAAAACATTATTTACTACCTGAGTGTGAAGTTAATTCCAGGACCTGAGTTTGTTTTCAAATAGTTTTTAGTTAAATTATATTCTTTCTTTATCAATATAATATAACCTTCTTCTTAATTTGTCTTCTTGCTGAGTTCAGTGTGTTTATTTCAGCGCTTTAACTTTAGTTGTTCAAGTCAGCCTTAAAAATAGAATATAAAAGCTTTTCCAAATATTCTTAAAGCAAGTAATGATTGTAACACACTCTGAGCACGTTACTTATACGCTGCATACAGTACTTTTTCTATTTTTCAAAGTTTCCCTTTCATTTGTTCCCTCTGTATTTGTTTAAGATTGCTTTCTCAATCTAATTGGCTTTCGAGTCACCGTGGTAAGCTTCATTCTTATTACTTTTGTCCATCAATGATTGTGCCATGACTTATAGGGTTCAAGATTATTCTTAAATTTGTTCACAATATGTAGGAAGAAACTACTGCGATCAGATACGCTTCACAGTAAAATATTATGATCAAAAACACATACCCAAAAACAAATTATTCTAAGTCGATGACTGGATGATTTATTATATAACAAAAAAGCAATAAGACTTAGATTGTCATCAAATTCATGATTCAATTTCAGTACTGATGATATAACTTAACTGGTTTGATATTGATAGTTTTCAACACACATCGAGATCTTCCTCATCATTGCGGTGACGTCTGTGCGCGTAAAACAAACTGGTGTTTGCTCAGTGACTACTTCATAAGCTGTTTATGAGAAGTTTGTGAGTCGACAGCAGCCGTCCATCACCTATTGTTGTCTTTGCGGAGAACAGTGGAAAAGACTGGTTTGTACAGCAAAATAAAATAGCTGTTTGAACATATCAAGACTACAGAGGGATATAGAGCTGGATTGCAAAACTAGGTAGTGACGTTATGTGCAGTCTAATGCCATTATTTTGTGATTTAAACAAGTGAACCGTTTGGTCTGCACATGCAGTTGACTTCACGGTCAATTCGTTAGCATGGTGGGACAAAAACGTTACTGCTTCGATTCTGGTATGTCTGTTACTAGGCTATAGACTGGTAACAGGATTATTACACACTCCAAAATTAGATTCGAGCAGTGAATTTACGGTCTTGAAGGCTTGAATGTACATTTTATTCCTGCACCAATGACTTTGTCCACCGTGACACGTCACCCGAAGAGCCGACATACTGTCATTCCTACTGCGAGACGATAGCTGGTACTCGTCGGTGTTATTTGGGATTTTTTCAAAGTTTGTATCATCCGCCACATTTATTGTACTAAATGTCAAAAATACAAAATCTGTTGACGTTATAGTTTTTGGCACAATCTGAGATAAGTTGACCAAAGATGCTGACTTTAAATCATTCGCGACAATAGCAGTAACTTAAAGGGAGGGTATGCATTTGGTAACCACTCTTTAAAATAATGGCAATAAGCATTCACTTGGTTAGAAGGACAACAACTTTCGATAGTACAAGGCCTTTCGAGAAACATTTTGCTCACAAGTAATGTGGTTATGGAAATATATAAGTTTTTATCCTCCAAATTTTGTATCCGAGAAACGTTACTTTCGGATACGTTTCTCAGAATGCGTATTCCAATAACGGATTGTTATTCGCTCTAAATATTTGACAATATTTTTTTTTTTTAAACCATTACCACCTTTTGAAAGAGTTTTAGATGTTAGTTTTATTGCATATGATTTTATGTTGAACAAGGAAAAATTGACTAGAGTGGGATTTGAACCAACGACCTCCGGAAACGTGCCGGTGCTCTACCATCTGAGCTATCTAGCCCTATGATGGCGGTCTCCCTGTTTTGTCAATATCCTTGTTCGGTGGGTGCCAATCAGAAGCCATTCAACCGTAAACTGCCGTGTAGCCAAGGATCACACCCAAGTATACGATACAACCTGGGAAGCGGC
>JAUELU010084388.1:0-11732 GCA_032357145.1 Evasterias troschelii
TTACGTAATTTGATATTTGCTCATGTAATTAATACATTTTGTTTAATGCCTTTCTTCTTGGCTTTTTAAATTATTCTCCAAACAAAGTTTTATTTTGTTTTCTCTTTGCATTGAAATTTGCTTTTTAGTTCAGTTTGGTTCCGTGTTCATAGGTCATACATTTTTAATGACCCCGACAAAAATGAGTGGTGTTTTTTTTTCAATCCAAAGCTTACTTAAAAGGATTCCAACTTCCTTTTTGTTGTAACAAAGAGTTGTCAGAACATGAGGATAAGTAGAGAGCTGTCTCTCCGTACACACCACCCTAAACCTCTGCAGGCCTCATGTGTGGCATTTTCTTACAATAGTTTAATATAAGTAAAACCTGCACTACAGTTTCGCGGAAATGGGAAATGTATTCTGAGCTTCCTTTCATGCAAACTTAATCAGTAAGCCAAAGGGTTCAGAAGAAAACAAAAACTATGCATCAACCACCTGATGATTTGAATTTAAATAGAAATGTATCACCTCCGGTGTCATCTGGGATATCAACAAATAATATGGAGGAAGAAAAAAACCACCTCCCCCTCTGCCTTAAGACTGTGTGTAATTTTACACTTAAACATTCACATGTGTGAATATATCTCACTGTGCGTGCCTGTAGATCTAATATGATCAGGATGCACTGGCCGTTAGGGATTGATCTGTTCCCCGGGTAACGAAGCAGAATGACTCTGCCTAGACGCTTGCATTTTTGCGTGGTGTGAATATTCCGTACACTTTACGTGTGACCTGCACGATCACCCAGTCCGGAGTAATGAGAATTAGTGGGAGTTCGCATAAAAATGACAATAGTTCTTAAAGGGAAGCTGATATAAGTTTGGTCATAACTCTTAAAATTAATGACACTATAAACGATTGGTTAGAAGTACAGCAGCTTTGACAGTATATAGCACTCTGAGAAACATTTCACCTCGAAGTATAAAGTGTGGTCATGTAAAAAAAAAGGGGGGGGGGAAAGTAGAAAAAGAACGAAGAACAAGAAAAAGAAAAAGATGGAAAAAACAAAAAAAAAAAACCCTAAAAGCCACCGATGATAAAGGGGTTAGTTAATTAAAAATAAGATGAACTACTGTCGAATCACTATAATCCCCCCAGCGAAAAAGGTAATCCATCCGGTCGGAATAGCATTTATGTTCACCGCGTCTTAATTAAATACACTTACATGTTTGCTGTATTACAAGTAAGAGCAGAATACACTGTTCAAAAGCATCGAGACAATACCAACGGTCTAAGAGCTTACAGTACTTCGAAATGGATTGTTTCCCTTAATTCGAGGCAATGTACCTTACCATAACCGACGCAGGAAGGTATAATAGCATTTTTTTGTTTAAGAAGAATTTAATGTCAACTTTATTTTATCAAAGAGTACTAAGGGAACTTACCAAGATATCGTGGCACGGTGATGATTTAGTGTAAGCCAGTAAGAGCCGTAGGCAGAGTCGAGAGTTGTATGCAGAGCCGTTTACAGAGCTGTAGCAAGAGCCGTATACAGAGCTGTAGCCAGAGCCGTATACAGAGCTGTAGCCAGAGCCGTATAAAAAGCTGTAGCCAGAGCTGTATACAGAACTGTAGCCAGAGCTGTATACAAAGCTGTAGCCAGAGCTGTATACAGAGCTGTAGCCAGAGCCGTATACAGAGCTGTAGCCAGAGCTGTATACAGAGCTGTAGCCAGAGCCGTATGCAGAGCCAGAGACGGCATTGAAGCCGGAAGCCAAAATTGCACCAACATTACTTACTTTATTAACAGGTGTAGCCAACCATATCCTCCCTCTAATTCAATCCTGCACTTAAATTAACTATTTCCTGACATTTCCACCTCAATCCTTACATCCGTGACCAACATTTGACCCGACGTAAGAATAAATAAATCAATTAAATAATAAATCAACTAAATAATTGAGGATTTAATGTTTTCTTTGCAACGGAGTTTGCAGTATTTTTGGCCGAGTGAGGGCGTAGTGTTGACCAAATTAAAGTAATGCGGAACAAGTAAAACGAGCCGGTTTTCATTTCATTTATGTTATTATCATTATTCAATTGACCATTGATACAGCAACAAATAACTGTACACATACAGTCAAAATAAATAAAAACTGTGATTTAGTGAGATGCATATCGGTCAAGTGCATTAAAGGTCAGGGTGACCTACTTTTCACAAAAAAAGTTTTGGACAAAAGAATTGATTTGAGTATGCAATTCTCATTATTTTAATACCAAATTTGCATATATTTGAAAAAAATTGACATGGTTATAACATATCAGTATTAAAAATGTGGTATTTTACTCTAAAAAATTCAGGTTTTTGTAGTTTCTGCCCTGACCACATGGTAGGTCGGATCGGGCTAAAAATTGGTGTGCATTCATTGCTCATTAGGACCTACAAGCACAGCAGTTTTAAACAAAATCGGAAGACATGAGGTAAAAAAGTGCGTTGGTCTGACATGGAATGACCCATAAACATAAACAAAATAAATCATTGGTTTGAAAACCGTTTTTCTGGCGGGCTGCACTCTGTTTTCACTCTGGCTCGGCCTGTTCCTCGCTTTAGCGACTCACGGCATGCGTTCTGTGGCTTCAGCCTTGGCTTCAGCCTATGTACTGTAGTCAGCCAGTGGAGGACTCGGGCTCACCACTGTTGCATCAATATACTGTCGATCATCAACCGGGGTCAGGCGGTCATGATATCTCTCTTTCTTGTATGGCTTGGTTCCAGGCTGTGTGTGCCGGTGGAAATCGGTCACTTGTGGGAGTAATTAAACGACTTTTCTGTCGCACGGAGTCTCTAGTACGGTGGAGTCTGCACCGAAACCTGCGAGGGCTGGACTCACTTGCCGGGTGGTTACGGGTGTTGACCCACTTTCTCTCACTCTCTCTCTCTCCCCACTCAGTAGCGACCCTGCTCGGTCGAAATCTTGCCCAATGCACAGAACATTCCCTCAATTGCCACACCTACATTCCAACATTCCATGTTTAGAAAGTGACCACTAACAATAGCCAACACTAACTATCATGACTAAATAAGGAATACTGCAAATCTCGACCCCCAGAACAATAAATGAACATTTACTATACACGTCAATCAAAACAATTTAAGACGGACTGGGCTGCTTAACCAGCTGTCCGTGAACTGAAAGAACTAAGGAATTTAGAGCGCTGATCCTTTCTACGAGCGGGTAACAATAACTGAACAATTTAAAGAACGCATTAGAAAAAATGGAAATACTTTGACAATCATAACCAAACGTAAACAGACCCTTAAAACAATTCATCCAAACAAATTCCAACATGCAGGAAATTTGCGCAAACACTTCTGTACAAAAGTACACGTTTTTGACAACTCGGGTATGATTTTCAGTATTTTGAAACTTTAGTATTGAAGTGTGTTTCAATTCGTTTTTACTCTAGTGAAATAATTTAAACTAAATTTACGGAGACGCTTTCGGGCGGATGGTCTCTGCACACATGAAGTGTCCTCTTTGTGTTAATCGAAGAACATGGTACCATGTATCAAGTTTATTGTAGACTCACCGACGTCATTTGAGACTACATGTCACCGACGCCGCTTAACTTGATACAGCGAGAGTCCATTGCGAAACCGGGGTAATTGATTCAGCGCCATGTAAATGCTTCGAGTCATTTAATTTGAGTAGAAAAGGGAAACCGGAGAACCCATCGTGTTTTTTCACGTGAACTAAAACTGTTATTTATTAAACTGGATGTCTGGTGCAAAACATTACCTGTCTTATGGAACATTAATTATTCTTGGGTTTATAACATTACAGACTCGGTGTCTACATCCTTATGTCCATGCGTTTCACTTTTTCATTGTTTTCAGTGCTGGAACATGAATGTGAATTAATTTGTGCACATAGTGAATGAGACACAACAATAATATATCACCAACGAGTCGTGTATAACTATTACAAAATTTGCTCGAACAAGGAGTTCATTACACTGTTCAAACCACAAGTTTCAATACACCGTGCCGTTTACAAACCGCAGTGTTACACTGCCAAAAAACTTCACTAACACGACGTAAAAATAAAACCTTACAACTAAGTCAGCCCTTTATTAGTATATGGTCAATTAAGGTATACCAATACATATTGCAAAAACACAAAACCACTCTAAGTACACCAGCGCCCACCATTGGCAAAATTGTTTCTTAAGGCACTTGACACGTTTGGTAATTGTCAAAGACCAGTATTCTCACTTGATGTATCCCAACATTATGCATAAAGTAACAAACCTATGAAAATTTGGGCTCTATTGGTCATCGAAGTTGCAAGAAAATAACGAAAGAAAAAACACCCTTGTTGCACAAATGTGTGTGCTTTCAGATGCCAGAAAAATGCTTCAGACCTGAAGTTTTTTTCAGATTCAAATATTTCATTGAGAAATTACCTCTTTCTCAAAAACTATGTTAATTCGGAAGGAGTCGTTTCTCAAAATGTGTTGTACTATCAACAGCTCTCCGTTGCTCGTTACCAAGTACGTTTTTATGCTTAATATATATTTTGAGTAATTACCAAACGTGTCCAATGCCTTTAACACTGTCATTACGGAGTAACAAACCTTTATAAATCACGGCTTTGGCTTTGGCAGCGATCTCAACATCGTGCGCTTTCTGCACCCACGGGGCTTCATGAAAGTGGTGGGAGATTGCAGCGGAGCTATAGCCAATGTTTCGGAAAGGCCCTGGCTAAAACAACTTCGAAAAAAATAATGCTCCAGTAAATTAATATAATACAGCTAGGTATCTGCTGTAGGGAAACCAGTTTGGAAATAGTTCGATAACTGGTAAAACATCGTAAGTAAAATTGAAATTTGTTTGTGTTAGCAAAAAGATCATCTCAGAAATTTCAATAATTTTTTTTGGCACAATAATTTGGTGCACGTTTCATTATTCTCAATTGCTGATAGTGCTTTCAGTGCGGCTGGGTAAGCTTTACTTTACCAATGGACCTGAGGAACAAAGAGGTCCCCACAGTGCAGTGACTTGAAACACTACATGGACTTTCACACGTCCACAAAGTGTTTTTACAAAAAAATGTTGAGGACAAGTTTGTGCGAACTTACGGAAGATCCCCCTTTTTTAACAAAATGACATAACAGAACCACAAGTTTTGTGTGTGTGACCACGTTGAACCCCACAGAGGAATACTTGAAAATTGAATAATACTAACAGAAAACAATGGCAGGACCCAAGATCCAATCCGTAAGGTTGTGTGAGTGCGTGCACGCATGAAATCTCGTTGCAATGCTCCACTGTTTGCTTTCACAATCCCATGTTAATTTTAACCGTAGTTTCTTATTAATTTACCACAATAATTTGAATGTTTCGTTTTGTGTTGAATTCGTTCCTTAACGGGGTCGTGTTTTTGGTGTAACGACCCGATCGCAACCCTCTCCATACTGGTTTACTATACATGCTGGTGGTCCACTTTTTGCCCAACGACCCACACAATCTGCCCCAGGCACTGACCCGATCCTCAACGTGTCCTGAATTCCTGATAATCGTTTGAAATCTAAAACCATCTCAATCGATTAAACTGAAGATGTGACTTTCTCTTGGAATTTCACCGGTTTCTAAACCTCTAGGCCATGGCCCAGAATATAACTTTACAGGACGGGCTAGCAGTGATTTTGGAATGGGAACCTTATATCAGTCTCCTCCTCCCGAAGGGTATTTGGTGGAAAATGCTCACTTGATATACTTGGCCCAATTTCACAGAGCTTCTTAGTCTGTATACACCATTTGCAAAAGTGAAAATATAAAATAAAGTTCACAGATTTGCTAACAAGTTACATGGTATAAAGGTGGTCACGGTGGAAAATCATTCCTTGAAATTTGTTTTGCTTGGGATGCTACAGTTTTTGAGAAATCTCGCGAGTACAGAACGTTGATGTTTGGAAACAGGGAAAACATATAATAAATTGGGTTCTTCACTATTTCCTAAGTTTGTTATTTCAGGTATTTGTTGGGTCGCATAAAGTGTGTCTATTGGTCTACAATTACCAATGTTGTCCTTGTAAGAAGAGTGGCTTAGCACGAAATATGTCTGCTCACCGGAATACAACGTGTGAGAGACACCACTTGTTTCACAGTTTGCTGCCGTCGACTGCTGCAGTCCACGGCTGCAGTCGACCCCTGCAGTTCACGGCTGCAGTTGACCCCTGCAGTCCACGGCTGCAGTCGACTCCTGTTGTCATCATTATCAGGCTGTCTTAATCTTATGTTGTATGAAGCCCCCCTCCAGCAATGTCCATTCTCTTCTAAATCTTGTCATTCTATTCCATGTTGCCTTGGTCATGTGGTGATTTCATCTCTCCGTCCCCTATTGTGTATACCCCTTCTTCTCCTGCCTGTCCCTGGTTTGCCATTATGTGAGTCTCTCGGTCCATCTGTTGTCTTGCCTTCTTGCTATCAAAGTGTTCTGCCCATCTCCATGTAGACCCATCTTCGTAAAGCATGTAAGCACACAAATTTGCTCATTACCAGCCAAAATTCAACAAAGTGTTAACACTGCTTTGACTGGTGCCCCACTCATGTTTTGCTTAGCATATACATTTCCTAAGCAGTATTTTTTGCTTAATAACAGCTTTAAAAAAAATTGGGCCCTGATCTTCTCCATGCTATCTTTGATCACTTTTGTCTTGTGCGAGTCTAACTTTGTCCCGTAGATTAATCATACTGGTATCCCTGACTGAATACCTCTTGTTACCTTCCAAAATATATCCAACTTCCCTTGACTTCTATACACTTTTATTACATAGCTTGGAATAGACAACCGGCTACTTGTGGTTTTTACAACTTGACTCGTATAGTGACCGTGGAACAAGATGCCTGGTGCCACCGCATTCATGTGGAATAATTCTGGTTGAAAAACCGGTTTCAAAAAGTGGAATATTAAACGATGGTTATAGCAACAGCGTCCATTTCTTTTTCTTCTTCTTCCCTTTTTTCGTTATTTTTTTTGGTCAACAACTGCTGCAAATTGATACAAAATATCTTAAACTATCTCAGGAAAAGTTGTCAGCCGTGTTTAAGGATATTGAAATAATTATTCACAAACCTCTTCAGAACAATGAAACAGGTGCTACTGTAATTGAACAATATGGACCCAATTTACATGACGTCATTATCTCAATAATTTTGGTTACGCTATTTTGGGAGTCAAAGTCACTGTGTGTTATATTTAGTGCAAATATTAGGTGACGCAGCTACACGTAGGCCTACTCCTAAAATGGTTAGCGTGGTGCAGTCCGCATGTGTGGGTCAATATGTCGACATTGCTGTATGATGTGTACTAATATTCATTCAAAAATGGGTGATCATAAGTTATGTAATCGATAATATACTCTAGAATTAACAATCGGTACGTGTTACTGATTGATACCGTTAGTTTTTTAGATTTAGGGCGAGATTCCGTTTTGTCCACCACTAAAGCTCTCCATTGCACCGTTGCCATAGTGCATGGACATTCTCATAGCAGCACCAGCCACAGTGGTACCCGGCATCCCATCCCCCATACAATGCGCAGAGCAACATGGGAACAGTTTACAAATTGTTCGCTTGTATGCCACCCGGAAGTCCTTGCCATATGCATATATGAAGGGATTTACAGCTGAGTTAACGTGCGATAACACGATAATCACATTGAATACTGTCGCAGAGGGCGGAATGCATGAGGGACACAGTGCAGTTCTGGAGTTAACGATTGAGAGTGGTAACCAACACAGCGCGAATACCAGTATGATGACGCCCACCGATTTAACAGCTTTGACGTCACGTCTGTAGGCTGAGAAGCGACGTTTCCTACGCACATTGGCGTTACCCATTGCTGTAACTCCACTAATTGTGCTTGGTGGGTTGGATACCATACCCCCCGAAGCACCGACACGACGTAGCTAAAAATGTAAAAGAAAAACAGAATTATATTAATCAATACCTTTGACTGCACAGTGGCCCAAAACGGTATGCATAATAGAGTTTGAATCTGAGGTTCTATATTTAAATCAAGCAAACTCAATTGAGTTTCGTACTTGGAAAGCGCCTGTAAAGTTCGTAAGTAATATATTTTACACACTCCCGTAGAGAAAAACTAAATTCAAGGTAACCCTTCTTTCCCGCAGATCAACTTTAGCTCCACACAAACTAAACGTAAATTGTTTGGTTTGACTATTAACTTAAACTTCGTATTAAGTAAAGCTGTGTCCGAAATGACGACAGTGATTGTCGTTTGATCGTCACGTGAACACGCGTTGAAGTGTAGTAGGATGCCCATAGGAGCACCAGTAGCACCATCCGTACGCTCAGTTTAAGTTCGGCTTAAAATACATAATTGCTTCCCATGATGGCCTCCAGGGGTGAACGCTTGGTGGCGCCCTTTATTGCACAGCTCCCGTATTCCAAGACCCGAACCATTTCATGGCCAGCAATATTCACACGTTTTTGTTCAAAAGCCTTGATCTAACTGACTCTCAGTGGAACTATCCAAAGGTATAATCAAAAGTGGTAAAACGAACATCTTCACTTATTATTTGTAAAAAATAAAAAACAAACATGGATGGCACTTGAATTCGTGTTCGAGTCGATTCCTGATCTTGACACTTGTGACATAAAGCAAGACACGTAATTGTTAGTGTTTTTTTCCTTCGGAAGGGACGTAAATTCGTTTGGTCCCGTGCGCTGTGTAATGCATGTTAACCCAGAAGTTTGCCACATTGATTGACATTTATTTCACTCTAACAGAATATAGGTACATAACAATAGTAATAATGTTTTAAATATATTATTTTTAAATATTTTAAATGTTATTACATACATTATAACTTTTCAGAATACATTATATACATGTAACATATTACGTTGACTTGATATGGTTGGCTGCAGATTACACCGTAATAGCCCTTACAAGATAAAAAGGGTCTCTTAATTCAAACATAGCATATAGCTGTCATGCCTGTTTACATGACTTTAAACCTTCAGCCAAAGCGCTTATAAAATGGCTGGTTATTATTAAGCACTTCATAACCACAGTTAAATTAATAATTAATTTCACGATAGTTGAAAATAATGTACGTTGCCTTTAAAGAGCACATTCAATTGCTTACATGCGTGAATGTTGTGTTTGCAATACCTGAGTTGAAAGTGAGTAATTATACTTGTCATCATATTTACATTGGCAAGCTCGACGAATTTGGTTACTAAGCAATGACCAGCTCAACTTTGCATGCTTATAGGGAATGACGCCACCCTGAGGTCGAAGTTTACACTGCGGTAGCTGTTTATGGTGGCACAGTTGGTACGACTTTCCCCCGACGACGCCTCTTGAGTGCGGTGGGATTTGTTAATATTTGAAATGAGATAATCTTGCCATTAGACACAATCAACAGTGCAGTGTAAAAATATAGACGCTGTTGAGTACATAATGATTTTAAATTGCCCCAACAATTTGACTTTCGACCAAGCAGTGTTGTCATTAAAATAAATTGAAACCAGGAGGAATCTTATTGGCGTCAATATCATTACATAACTTACGTGTTATAGCATTGTGTTAGGTGTAAAAGGGTTTATGTCATACGTCGGTAACGAAACTCACAAATTGGTGTACTTTTTATGCAAAAGCCTACTAGCTACATAGAAGGTGATATCACTAGTAGTAAGCATCCTGCAAGATTGTTTCATACAAAGGGACCAATCTGGATTAGATATCAACACATCAAGTATATTGTCGAACAATTTAAATCACCAAAGAATTGCAGGTTTTTGTGGCTTGATGTGATTATTAAAGAGTAGAGGTCAGAAAGGAATTAATTTACCCTGTCAGGAAACAGTGACATGCTTTCCTTTTTTGTTTTTAAATTACTCTAAGTGTTTGTCATCATTATTCAACTTCGACAATACAACATCAGTCGAGTCCAGGGAGAGGCAAAGGTTAAAAAAAAAAGTATAATAAAAATAAATTAACCAAAGTTCTCTAAACTCTAAATAACACAAACCCAACTGAACTACAAAATGTATACCACAATTGTACAACATTTAATAAGGATACTTTTGACGAGACACGGTGTGGTGTCAACATGGATGGACTAATCAGTACTGGAAATGTCCTATCTGAAAGACACGGGATCGAGCAGCTGATGATAGACCGGGGGCTTTACCGTCTGGTGTATGTCCAGACCTGGGGACGTCTCAACCGAGAAATGTGGCTAACGTGATGAAGTTGGCAAGAGTTTGTAGTAAGCAGTTAATTTGATCCTATATTCCTGCTTTCAATTGTACGGGTGTTTGGGAAAGGGTGTCAATTGACAGTTTGCCGCTGATGATAATGAAATAAAAATAAAAAAATAAGATGGAACAAACTGTATTTGTTGTTAAATTCCATTTTATAAGTAACGTGCATTTTGAATTATTCAAAGATATTACGAATAATATTTCGGTTTGTGGAGGATATACTTTAAAGTACAAGACGGGGATAAATGACAGAGGAAGTTTTAGCAAATGAAATTACGTTATCTGCGTCTCTTTCAATTAGTTTTAGCTCATTTGTTTTCCTTTCTGTTGTCTATGAGAGATCATTTAACATCGCAAGGCCATGAACGGCCACTTCAAGGTAACGGCTACACTTAAATTATTTAGGCTGTCGACCCAAATCAACTGTCACCAGGGGACACATTGCAACCTTCTCCTGTGGCTGAAACAGGGTTACCCCTTCACAGTCCGTAAGAATGTAGGCAAGGGTATCATCCACTATAGAACCCTGGCTGGTAGAGCAGAAAGCACAACTTTTCCAAATTTTTACGAAGCAGTTATGGTTAATGCCTTGCTCAAGGGCACAAGTGTCATGACTGGGTGTTGTACCCACACTCTGCTGCTGACAACACTAGAGCAATGTTTATGGTAACATATAAAATATAAGACTGGGGCGAAGATAAACAACTTATAAAAGGACATAAAATAGCAGTTATTAACATCATCGTTTAATATATATATCAATTATACCTGACCAGCCGCGAAATGAGGTTTTTTCTTCTCAATTTGCAGAGTGCAAAGGAACCGTCCCCGTAAGGCCAAGTCCTAAAGAGACGAATAATCAACATAGTACATTGAAACACATCTTCAACCTTTCACAATCAAATTAAAATTCAGACTCTGCACTTGTAAACTAAACGATTTATTCTCGATGATATGACTCATATTGCTCCTTAAAAAATAGGGGGGAAGAGGAGAAGAAAACACTTTTTCAGAGGCGCCAGCGAGCTTCTGAATGACAGAACAAACATACCGGGTGATTGAATTATTGATGGTGACGTCTACGAGGAGACTTTCAATGCCCGTTGCCCATTAACGTAAGGTGGTTCTTTTCTGGAGATACCGCGTGGTGCAAAGTAGATATCGAAACAAATATTCTGTAATAGCTATACTGCTCAGCTTTCAAAAGTTGTGTGCCACAGTGTGTATAGGCACACACAGTCGACGAATAGAGCCTTTAAAAACAAATTAAGCAAAGAACATCCTAGTAAGTTTTAGAAACAGGAAAGCCCCCCCCCCCGGTGCAGATGCGCTAACGGTACAATTCAGATGGAACCGAACGATCGATATGGAAGTGTGTTTATGACACGGGTGAAAACAGATACTGTTCCGACCGTACGAATGAGTTATCCATGAGTACGGAACAAACTTT
>JAUELU010084436.1:0-16594 GCA_032357145.1 Evasterias troschelii
TTTTCTGGTGATTGCAATGACCGATTGAGCTTAAACTTTCACAGGTTTGTTGTTTCATGTTTATGTTGGGATACACCCAAGTGAGGATACTGGTCTTTGACATTTACCATAAGTATAAAATCCCTTTAATAGGGAAATGTTACCATGGATTGGGCGATATAGGCTATAAGAAGTGCTTATTATGAAATGAGTTTAGTTAGAAAGATGTTTCAAAAGTAGACTATAATGATCCACACAAATATCCATCAAAATTGTGTAGTTTTCATTTTACTTTGTGAACCAATAGGGTCCACCATTTTTTTGAACCTAATTTTTGACTCCACAGAATGGCGGGCTGTGTGAAGTCACACAAAGTTAAAGGAAAACTGCAAAGTTTTGAGGCATATTTGTGTGGATCATTATATTCTACTTTCAAAACATCTTTCAAACCATTTTCATTTTATAACAAATGCTTTCAAACGCTTTTTATAGCCCCAATCACCCAATCCACAAGGTAACGTTTCCCTTTGATGTAAATCTTCATACTATAGAGTTGTACAAAACGTTGCCTCTCAACACTAAAAGTCCTGCATGCAACTTTATTCTTCATAGTAAAATAACTTGTTACATAAGACATGATCTGTAACATTTTTTGGAATGGAACTTATAATATAATAATAATAATGACAATTTGTATAGCGCCAATCTATGAAACATGCTCCTGGGCGCTTAACAGTAAAAAAAAAATAAAAAAACTTAGATTCTTTACCATTTACTCCCTTAAAGTAACACACAAGATTTTGTTCAGTAATTTACTTGATTAATTATTTATACTTTTTAGGCTTAATCTCAATAAAAACAACTTTTAAAAACAACGCAGACACCTTAGAAAAGGTCTTACCATGGGACACATGGTCTTGAAGACAGGGTATACTTTTGGTAATTGTCAAAGACCAGTATCCTCACTTGGTGTATCCCAACATGAGCATAAAATAACAAACCTGTGACGATTTGGGCTCTATTGGTCATCAAAGTAACAAGAAGATAATGAAAGGCTTCATGCCTAAAGCCTTTCTCATATTCATATTTTGATGTGAACAATTACCTCTTCCTGTAAAACTACATTACCTCAAAGGGTGTAGTTTCTAACATCAAAAGCTTTACAATATCAAAAGCTCTCCAGTGCTCTTTACCAAGTAATTTTGTTGAGTAGTTACCAAAGGTGTACCTGTCCTTTTAACAATGGCTTGACAACAACTTTTATTTTTGGTTTTGTATGGCAAACATACTGTTAATAATATTTCTGTCCAACACCTGATATCTTGAGCTTGGATTTGGGCCTGGCCATCCGTAACTGATCCATGATTCTTCAGGTACTTGGGAAGTCGGAACCATAGTATTAGACATAGAGGGAGCACTTTGCTAGTTCACATGCGTAACTCTGCTGACCCGCCATGTGCACAAACCCATGATTGCATATGAAATGTCCACTTGGAAAATGTTTGCTGTGTATAAACTGATGATGAGGGACCAGTGTAAAATGTTGGGTCAATGTGGAAGTACAGCGTCTCGTCAGGCTTTCAGTGTCACATGGTTTTATATGCCCTCCTAGTTCAACACACGAGTCACAACCTTAAAATACATTATACCGTGATTTCTATTTTGTGTCCACTTCCTTCCTCCATGGTTGTTGTTACAACAATGTGCAGATAATTATGTAGGCCATACTCTTTCCACGAGAACGTGTCACTGTCACAGTGGACAAAGTACGACTTTCTTTACAATATAAGTTACATATTAAGTATTGTATTTATTAAAGGAATGCACAATCTGAGTAAATAAACCCATGTGCCATTAGTCTGGAACAAGTGTACTGTATGTAATATCTACATACATGTACATGTTTGTACCAAAATCTAGGCTCTGTAGAAAATGTTGATACATTTGTGTATCAGTTCCAATCCTTGCATTCATAACCCTCAGCATAAAAATCTAGTAACATAACCCAGGTTAAAGACAAAGTATACCTTTGGTTTTTGGAAGTGTTCAATTGTTTTAATCCTATATAAATGTAGATATAATAATGCAATCAAACTAACATGTGAACGTTTAACTTCAAAATGTGGTCGCGTTTTTGAGAAGTTGCTGAAAATCTGGAGTGGTGTAGTCCACGCAGGAAAGACTTATCCGTAATTGGAATACACAATCTGAGAAACATTTTATGTTTGAAACGTTCCTCAAATTGAAATGTTTTTGAATCCCTCTCTTTACAACCACATTCCTATGCAAGGAATTGTTCTCAAAATTGACACATTATCAACAGCTGCAGTGCTTCTTCCCAAGTAAGATTTTATTGTTTTTAATTTTTGGAGTAATTACCGAAGGTATACCCTCCCTTCACCGATGTACACAGACACAATTTCACCATTCAAACTTGCCTCACAAATACATGTAATGTTGTTTGACAACAGAAAATAGAGGGGGTCAGGTATAAGTGTTTTAATGCACACACATTATTCTAGTTCTTTTGAAGAATCAACTACAAACTAAGCCAATCTTGAAGTGAATCCACACCACTTTGTGATGAGAACTTGCCTCACAAATAATGTTGTTTTACAACAAATAATAGATGGGGTCAGGAATAAATGTTTTAATGTACACCAATTACACTTATTCTTTTAAAGAATCAACTAACAAACTAGGCCAATCTTGAAGTGAATCTACACCACTTTGTGATGAGACATATCATACTTTAATTTTGACCATCACTGACTTAATCTTTATCAGTGCTCTCTTATTGTCATGTCCCTTGTGTACAATCATGAAATACAAACATTGTCATGCCACTTCTGATTCGTCGATGTACAAAGGTCCCCGACTAAAATGTTAACACTTTTCTTCCAGCCTGTGTTTTGTTGGCAACTGCTCTATATTCTCACACCGTTTTGACAACTGTTCCGAAAAAAGAAAAAAAACCTTATGATTTGCATGTTGGGGTTAGGGTTGGGGTTAAAATCATGAATATACACAAGGGGTGTCAGAACATAGATGCATAACCGTTTTGTTATTTGATTTGAATGGCCGAACATAGCGTGCAGACATACTGCAGTTTGTCACAAACAAATAAAGAGGGAAAAGCCAGGTGCAGCAAGACTTTGTATTTGGTTTTTGGCAATGTTCAATAGCACAGGCTGAACATAGGGGTGTTGTGCAGTGATTTGTGACAAACTTGGCCTGTAATAGAATAAACCCCTTGCATTTATGGCCGCCATCTTTGATGACAAACAATGGAAACGTACACTGCGCATTTGGTTTGGGCTCCGTCATCAACTTTGGTGAAGTGTACATTTTGTATGGTGTGTCTGACATCAAACAGAGCCCGAAGCCCAAGACAGAGCCTAAGCTAAAGCTAGAGGCTGCGGCTTGATCATCCCATGAACGTGTGTTGAAGCATAGGATGCCAATAGCAACACCCTTAGCAACAGCCGCAAATGCAAATTTGGAAACAGTTGATTTAAACTGCTTACCAACCAAAAGGACCCTATAGTATAAACGCAAAAAAGATAGTAAATGTCCTAACAGCCTATTTATTGTGTAGGCAGTGTTTGACATTATGAAGTGCAAAGGCGGCATTAGTTTTGTGCTCGGAGTGCACTGTGTAATAATGTGCAAATAGATGGATTGCAATATGCGTCATTGGCCGCCATCTTTGATGAATTGTGCACGCGTGAAGAGCTATCATTGGCCGAGAGTCGTGCGCAGCATGTACACGCATGCACTTTTCCTTTGTTTTACATCAAAGATGGCGGTCAATGACGCGTATTGCAATCCATCTATACTGCACAAGTTTGATCAAATTCCTTGCATAATTGGTCGGTGAAACAATTGGCTTTGTAGCAAAGCCTGACACAGCTTCAAGCCAAAAGCCAAGTTATCAGGAACTATCTATATATACACAAACACTGGCTCCTCATGTGATAAAAGTGTGCTTTGCTTCAACGTTTAGCTTAATTACTTTACAGTTCAGCATTAAAGATGTGATTTCCCCACATAAACACTGAATAAAGATCTTATAATATACAATAATAATCGCATAATGTAAACTTGTTGCTACAGAAATTCTGCAAAAGTCAATCAGTTTCAATTCTACCTTGGAATCTCGCTATCGTTTACTACCGTCATCGCCGCACACAGCCTCTGATTCCCCGATATTTCCTGCCTGTGTGCTAGACTGTAACAGCTCAATCTGATTTTCTTCTAGAGTACTTGATTCTTTTGTACAATCCTTATCCTGTGAAGACCCACCAAGTTCACCAATAAATGGGAGTACATACCATTTCCTGGTGAAAAAAATGAAAACCATCGACATTTTGTTTGCCCAATTTAAAAAAGAACAGAAAAACAAAACTTAATATTTTTGATGATGGTACAAACAGATATGTATATAACTAATTATTATTAACGCAAAAAGTCCATATCAAAGTCATAGCGAAGCTCAATTGGAGACTTGGAATGCTAGATGGCAGAAGACTCACCAGGTAAATTTCCATTGTTTACGTAGTTCTGGACATGCGCACATTACTGAGAACAATGGATTTACCTGGTAAGTCTGCTGCCACCTACATGTAGCGTCCAAAATGTCCCCATTAACACAACACAGCACAATTAAACATACCTCCTGCGTAAAAATGTTAAATAAATACATGTATACAAGCTAAAATATTCAAGTGACTGAGTAACCTTTTTGTAAACAGGGTCTTCGAGTCTACTGATGAAGACTTACACAGTCCATTCCAAACTTTGGAAAGATCAATACAGTTCTCATGAGAATGAACTTATTATAATTTTGTTTTAACCTACTGTACACGTGTACAGTGATAGTTACACATACCATCACACAGCAATAAACCAAGCCATTGAAATGTACATGTACCAGCACAAAATGCTCCATGATGGTTCATTTCAGTACATTATGAGCTAATTTTCTTCAGAGTTCAGGCCTGGAATTTCATTTTAAAAAAGGGGTAAGGCCTTTTTCATTTTGCAAAGGTCACCTCGTTTGGAATATCTTAACGTTTATTGGAAAAAATTTTGAAGAGGCACAAGGCAAAGACCAGGGCAACAGAGGCCATAACCTCTGTGTAATTCAAGGCCTGGTAGTTATCAAAATGGATCACTGTCAGTGAAACATTTCCTGTTTTTCACATTTCATATATTTATTCCCCCCCCCCCCTTTGATACATTGGAACACTTTCAGGGGAAACACCCACTTCAGAGCTCCAACCCCCCAACTCCCTGCCCCTGAAATAACCAATTAGACCCTTATCAATCTGATACCATCATAATCAATTAGTGACACCATGTAGGCCTATACAAAACAAAAGTATTAAAACAAAAATCTTTCAATGAGTTGCGGTGGTTCTGAAAAGAACCGGTGGTGTACAACTCACTTTTTGATTAGTCATGCTCTTATTGTCTTATTTTTCCAGAGCATTAATCAAAACATCAAATTGTCACACCACTGGGTCTTTTCAGAATCACGTCCATATATAACTCGTAGAGAGAGATTTGTTCATATACATGGTGTTACTGCAAACCTTACTAAATGTTTATCACTACATGAACCAGGTAAAGTTTGGAATCCTCCTGATCTTGGCCATTATTCCCAGTACATGACAACAACATGTCACAACTTGCTTTTATTTTCATTTCTATGTTTTGTGTTTATGTGCGCATAGAGGCTCCTGCATTATGCGCTATATAAATTATATCTCACATTATTATTAACATAAATTCTGAACAATTATTTGAATAAGAAAAGAGAGCCTGGTTATCCCCCCCTCCCAGACTTGGTTTAGGTGAGGCCAAGCCTTGTTCCCAGGGGTGATCAATCTCACCAAGCCATTTTGCTCACAGCATGCCTAGCCCGAACATCTGACCCGCACCTTTGACGTCGCATCCCATTCAGCCTACAGCCACATTTCTTCGGACCAATCATAACGCAGATATGTAAAGCTTACGCCGCTGAAGGTCTGTCCAATAGACGCGCCGGATTACTAGACCAGTGCCTTGCGGATAAGGACAGCGGACCAGTCTAACAGCATGCCTTGCTCACTCATAACCCATGGTATCGGCAAATTTAAATGCACTAATAAATGACAGATTTTAATCAGGCGTAACTCTCAACTATGGTAGCCTGCAAAAGAGGCATCAAGTTGAATACCCGGCCAACTGGTCCCCTCTCACTCTCCTAATCTTGTGACATGTTTAGCTGTATGCAGTTTAGGGTGACCGTGTAAATGATTCATTTGAAAATGGGATACTGAGACAGACACATTTGGACACCAGCGTACTACAAGTGCTGCAAAGTCTCTAACAAGCATGCCCCCAAAGCAGTCACTTTTGGGAGCCAATCAGCGTTGTTTGTCAGTTCATCCCTATAAGAGGTTATAGACGCGAGGTTTAGATTCGGTGCGCACGATAGCGAGGCTAAGTTAGGCTGTGGAAGGCGGAATTTCTTTCCTGGACCTCTTGGATATAAACACAGTCTCATATTGGTTTTACATTCAAGATGGCCACCAATAAGTTTCTATCAAAACTTAGGTAATGCAAACTTGAATAAATACAACATCAGGATCTTAAAAACCTTTGAACAAATTACAGTACAATCTTGATTATACTGTTATTAAATAAACTAGAACATCACAACTTTTCAGTCATTATTTTTTAAAGTAGAGGTAATTTAAGAATGGAAGAGTGTTACAATACAGGTTGGTTAACAATTGTATAGCGAAAACAATAATCCGCCCCTTGAATAAAACAATGGTGTTAGTCTCTTTCGAGAGAAATAGCAAACAAAATCGGCAAATAAATATGATTTTAAAATTAATTTTAGTATTAATTACCAGGGCCCAATTTCATGGAGTTGCTTAAGCATAAAACTAGCTGAGCACAACAAAATTATGCTTACCCCCGAAAGGTTACCAGCTTAATACCATTTCATGTGAAACATCTGTGACTGGTTTCCAGCTTATTTTTTCTTAGCATAAATGCTTCAAGCAGTATTTTCTGCCTAAGCAGCTCTATGAAATTGGGCCCAGGGGTAAACCAAACAGCAACCTAACTGTTGTGTGAGGACACAGAATCAACACTTTGTACAATGATGTGAGTTGTGAATAAATGTTAATGTACATTAAGGAAGTATGAAGAGAGAAAAATACAATAACACGGTGATAAGTTAGGGAGAAGAAAATGCACGGTTGGCATGAAATAACTAAAAATAAGCACAACTGATAGAAATAAAATCAACCATAAAATCTTCTAGATGAGAATGTACATAAAACCTTCTCACACTTAAAGGCACTGTACACGTTTGGCAATTACTCAAAATAAATATTAGCATAAAAAATTACTTAGTAACCAGCAACGGAGAGCTGTTGATAGTATAAAACATTGTGAGAAACCACTCCCTCTGAAGTAATGTAGTTTTTGAGACAGAGGTAACTTCTCACTAAAATAATAAAAGACTTCATGCATGAAGCCTTTTATTAGCATCTGAAAGCACACAAAATTGTGCAACAAGGGTTTTTTTTCTTTCTTTATTTTCTTGCAACTTCGATGACCGATTCAACCCAAAATTTTCTCAGGTTTGTTATTTTATGCATATATGTTGGGATACACCGAGTGACAATACTGGTCTTTGATAATTACCAAACATCAGTGCCTTTAAAGGAACACTGTCATCATGATCAAAGCAGTCCTGTTGCTGTACAAGGAATTATGATCTCTCACCCGGTTACTGCACATGTATGCGTGTCCTCCATAGATGCGATCGGCCAGTGCACCCCTGCGTGGACACTTTATAAATTTTGAAGTACAGCCGTAGGCCTGCTATGTAGTATCCGCGCGAAACCCGATCACCATTAGTGCAAAGATCACCAAACCGGCTCAATGGTGATCAGAGTTTCGCAGTTGTGATTGGTCAATGAGAAATGGGTGTGGCTTAATGGATCGGTGTATTACGATGGTGAAATGGTGAACGGGAAGGAGGAGGGGTAAACAAAGATTTGTTTGTGCAAAAGCAGGAAAAAGATTGAGATATCTGTGTTTAGCACAGACACAATTAACACCACGATTGGTGACTTTGAGATGGACAGCACAGGATGCATAAGCACATTTTCGAGATCGTACATACATGTACATGTACGATACAGACCAATCCAAGCGTGCAAGTGCTGCACGCCGAGCCGCCATTTCTGGGATGCCGGCAGCGCAAGGTTTTTGTACACAAAGGCATTGAAGAAACATTGTGAATTAGGTGTCTTTCTTAACGATTTACAGAATTTCCATGATAGGACAGCATAACAAAAGGATGTAAAGAACACTGAACACTGATATTTGCAACTAAATTGACACTGCATCCTGCCCAGACACTGACAACGGCGCAGACAATGCAAGTTTTAGTGTGAAGCTGCACTGTCTGGTAAAAATGTGTTATTTATCAGCATGTTTTGTTTTTTCCTGACAGAATTTCAGTATCCATTTTCTGTTCAGTTTCAAATATTCTGTCAGTATAT
Source organism: Evasterias troschelii (assembly GCA_032357145.1). Taxonomy (NCBI): domain Eukaryota; kingdom Metazoa; phylum Echinodermata; class Asteroidea; order Forcipulatida; family Asteriidae; genus Evasterias; species Evasterias troschelii. The sequence continues at coordinate 8,556 of JAUELU010084436.1, forward strand.
ATTCCCCATCAAGCTGACCTGTCAGGGAAAGTGTGTAAATCCTTGAGAAAGTCACTTAACTCAAATAAAAAGAAAAACAATTAAAAAGATTTGTGTACGTAAGACCTTGCGCTGCCAGCGTCCCAGCAATGGTGGCACGGCCAGCAGTACTTGCGCAAGCAGGCTAGGAAAGATTGGTCTCAGCCTATTGCTACATTGTATGTGGAATGCCTATGAGCATGACTCTCCCATTGGGCATGTTATTTGTAAAACTCTTGTGTTTGACATAGTATTAACACTTTTACAGTATACATGAATACATTACAGCGCACATTTTCATTTTTTTTATGTGGGCATGACGTGTTCATAATCCGAAATAGAGATGAGTGACAGATCCCACACCAGCATGAAGGAGGGTCGTGTACAATGTGTGTATGAGGCCCTTGGTTTGGGGGTGTCTCATGGCTGAGAAGCAGTAGTAGACTTAACATCTAATGCAATGTTGGAGGAGGAGTTTGGTGGAGCGGCAGATGTATCGGTATCGCTGTTAACAGGACCACCCTTTATAGCTGCTCTCACTTGATAATGTTTCCTCCTGTGATTATGTGTTAAGAGAAATTAACAAAATCAACTACAAAGAAGGGCGCATTAGCTCGTTATAATTAAAGCCACCCTGTACACCATTGGGTTGGGAATCGTTAATTGCCTGGCCAGTTAATTTGTTTTATTTGTTTATTTCTTAACAGCGCATTTTAGCACCAACGACAGGATGAATAGGAGATGACGAAGAAATGTTCATTTTAAGATGTGGGAGGAAAACCCCAATGTGGAATACCCATGTAATCAGATAGTGACTGAAAACCCAATCTTCATGTGAGGCTACGGTCTGAGGCGGGATTTGAACCGGGTCCTAAAGAGGTGAAAAGCAGGGAAAGAAACCACTTAACCGACCTGGGTCCTCTCCAAAAAAAGGTGTAAAAAGTGCAACGAGCATTTTTAAGCAAAACAGAGAACCACTACTCGCTGTTTTCTCTAAATTTAGTGTGCATTTCATTTAAGGCAACCTTCACTGATTAATGTTTACATCATGAAAAAGGAGTGGTAAGGAATGCAAAACTCGTTTGAGAACCCCTGGTGTGCAAAAGCTTTAGATGAGAGAGTTAATGTGCAAAAGATAAGAATAAAATATGTTACAAACAGTTGATGTTTAGTAATTACAACTGGGCAGGTGGCAGAGCATGTGACATGGTTTGCTTTGCCCGTAACATTTTCAGTGACTAGCCAGCAGGACCCAGTTAGCTTGTCATTTCACTGGTCTGTCAGCTTTTTAAATACCAGAAGTCATTATTTGAAACAAGGATGGTTTTCAACACTGAACTAGGCAGTAGGACCACTTGGGAGTGAATTTTGACTGGTTCTCTAGTGTTTTAACTGGCATTCCGCCACCGCGGACCACTATTAAGTGAGAACACTGATGTAACCGTTCACTCTGGATGACCCATTGTTTTAATACTGCATTTTGTTACAAGGTGTCGGAAGTGTGAAATTTGGAAACCTTATTAACAGCAAATTTAGACACCCTGGAAAACAAAAATAATAATAATAATAATCTTCCTTAGGACACAACATCCTCAAGCAGACAAAGTGTCACTAGAAAAATCAAGAACCAATCTTTCTTCATGTTGATCGATTTCATGATGCGGAGAACGCTTACATGCACTTATGATGTCCGCCACTTTGATGGTCAAAATGTTCACAAAGGAATGGACCCCCAAATGGCAGAAATGGTGGATGCGCATTTTGCAGAAGTGGGTTCCGCATAGTGCAAGGGGGTCAATATTAATGTTCCAGGTAGATTACCTTGGAAATCGCTCTTCAATGAAAAGAGAAAATCATTCATCCCAAAATAGAAAACTATCAATCCCAAATAATAATACAAAAATAAGAAGGTGGATTGCTGTCAAAATTATATATTTCAATTTGTTTACCCAGCTATGGCTCCTGTTTTCACTTGGTGTCGTACTGGGGCTTCAAACTTTGCCATGATGGCTTCTCTCCATACAGGAGTAATTGGTTAGATGTGTGTCTCATCAGATGACACACTTGCAACACCTTTTTGCGATCGAATAAAATTAGTAAAATTCTCAAGTACCGACAAAAAAAAGAGTTAGAAAAAGCCATGAGCAATTTTTCCCAAGGCGTTGGGGGCTAGCAGGGGGCAGGGCACTAGACTAATGCTTAATTGCTACCACGAATGTAGTGATTTAGAATTTCTTGAGTGATATTGCCCTTTCGTATGTATATTATGGGTTGTACATTTATGATTGATGATACTTTTTGAGTACATAAAATAGATCTTACATGTACGATAATGACACTTTCAGAATACCTAAAATAGATCCTACGCACATTGTACGAGTACAATGTACGACCTTGGCACTGAAAGAGTTAAGATCAATCTGAGCTCTTTAAAAAATTGAGCCCTGCATCATCGTGCACTATATAAATATCTCGTATTGCTTATTATTATCTACTTGAAATGTCGCGAACTAGAAGTACTTCGAAAAACTTCAGATTGGCGATTTAGACGAATAAATTAGCAAACTTTAAGAGTATGTGTTTTGAACTGGTTGGTGAAAAACACCAGACCACTGGACTTGTTTGGTTGAAAGGTTAGCCTTGCCCATTAAGTTCTCAGGCCAGTGAACCAAGGCCTGGAATTACACGGAGGCCATGGCTTCTGTTGGTGCCCCAACAAAGGTTTCCTATAGACTTTGAAATTTTCCAATGGAAGTGCCCTATTGCAAAATGAAAATGGCCTTGCCCTCTCAAAGATGAAATTCCAGGCATGCAGTGGAGCCGCCAGTGGGTATTTCTATAGAGGTGGATAATGAATGAACAAAAAATGATACACCATGGTTCCAACGCCCCAAAAGTAACGAATTACTGAACAAGAAAAACTTAACAGGCATTTCACATGTTTCACAACAAACTCACTGGAAAAGGGTGAAGCTTTAGAAACAATGTCAAGATGTTACATGGTAAAAACAATTAGTGATTAAAGGCAAACGTATACCTTTGATTTTTTGAACCGTTTGATTCCTATAATCTTATATAAATTAAGATATAAAAAAGTACACTGAAACCAACCTGTGTGAATTTCATTACTAAAAGGTGGTAGCGTTTCTTAAGATATCGCCGCAAATCTTGAGTGGTTGTGTCACTTAGAAAGTAATCGTTTCTCAAAATGGTATTCATTGTCAACAGCTGCAGTGCTTCTTACCAAGTAACTTCTTATGGTCATTAATTAGCTGTTCTGACAAAGTAGTCGGTACAGATATTGCTTTTTTGTACAGTAATTACCCTCCATTTAAAGGGTGTTTGTAACAGTGGTAAAGAGTAAAAATATAAATGTTCACAGATTCACACATAACATACGTGGTATAAAGATGGTCATGATGGGAAACTCCCTTTGAAATATTTTTGCTTTAAATGCTAGCTTTTGAGAAATGAGTAGAACAATTAGTTTTGATCTCAATAAGTCGAAAACTCGATGTTTGAAAACAGTGAAAGCACTTAAGGTTTTTCCCCATTTTTGGGGGCGATTGCAATGACCGATTGAGCTTAAACTTTCACAGGTTTATTGTTTCGTGTTGGGATACACCAAATGAGGATACTGGTCTTTGACATTTACCAAAAGTATAAACTCCCTTTAAAAGCAATGGCCATGCATTGCACAAAAACAGACAGCTCACCCGGTGTGCCTGCTGGCATCCCATGTCTCTCATTAAAATTAAAATATCAGAAAAGGAGCCAAATGAACAAAGGGTCTGTGTACATGTATGTACAGTACCACACTTTTTAATCTAATTCAATGTCATGAATACTCACATGTAACACATCAGAGCAATGCTTATTGGAATTAACAGCAGCAGCAGCAACAGAAGCCAATCGCAACTAGGAGAGCAACCTGGACGAAAAAAGATTATTACAAAGACTTAAAATTAGAATTAGAGAGGAAGACTAACCTCAGAGGGCTCTTATCAATAACAATTAACTTATTCAATAACAAATGTGAGAAAACATTACAACCGAAACAAAAGTAACAACTACATGTATGCAGGTCAGGGGCTTGATGCTGTGAAAATAGACCAATTTATACTTTGTAGCTCAAGCTTCCTAAGGGACACGACAAAATCACATGTAGTTAAGGGTGTAGCAAACACTGAGAAGGCACAATTGATTGAATAAATTAGGCTATACAAACACCAACAACTCCCATAGTTGGGTGCTAACGTAAAGTGCCAATGCTGCTCATGAAAGAAAGATTTGAGGTTGTGGAGAGTCGAATGCAAAGGACAGAATGCATCGTTCTGGATTTGGGAAGGAATATTCTCACTGCAATCTCAGAAAGAGACAGGATGGAGAGTGAAAAATAAGCATCGGTTCTCGATGGGAGGTGATGGAGGAGTCAAAGTGTTCTGATAATGCGCATCTTACGCGACCTATAGAGGAAACGACTTCGTGAGTTCAATCTACAGTTAAAGATCGAGAGCCAGACATTCAGAATTGGACTTTGTGGTCCTCAAAAACAAAAGAGACTGAATCATATTTATCCTCATCCACATAGCAACAACAGCACTCATATTATACGTACACAAGCATCTCTGGCCCTCGATCATTGATTGAGCCAGTGTAACACAAATAAAATCCCGGACACAACTTTCCTAACAACATCAGTTATGTGCGATACTCGAGTAATCTTTGTTTTTAATTTAAGAGCGGAGGGCAGAATTGCGTGAGCGAAAAAACAAACAATCTTACTGATTAAAGACACTAACAGTCCTTATCCCACCAAACTCCAATCAGTATGTTTTGTTAGGATATGATGGTTTAGGTACAGTGTACTATCGATGAACTGGTGGAGTGTGATGGAATGGGTACTGTAGACTTGCAGTTACCCTGTTTGACTTTGTAGGATTAGGTATGGTGAATTGCAAAGATGTGCCACTTGTTGGTTGGACTATGATGGAGTGCTTCGCCTGATTTGGGGTTTAAGGGCAAGGAGGAGGAATAAACAACTGATAAAGGCATGTGATGATGTGGTGCATTGTTGATCCCATTGTTTCTTACAATGGCAGACCCAACCATTTAAGCGCGGGGTTGACTAGTTTTTGTGAATTGAATAGCTAATCAAATAGTGCAGTACTTAACAGTTGTTGGATTTTGCTGGGTTTGGTACATGTATGCCAACCCCCCCCCCCCTTCATACTTTGTACAGGACCAAGGATACCAACTCCACCAATATCCAACAGGTGGACTTTGATGGATTAGGTACTGTTATTACAACTGTACAGTTTGAGTTTGATGGATTAGGTCCAGTGAATTAGCAGTAGCACTATCCATGTTGGAATTTGATTGGGGGAAAGTTTTTAACAAAGGTCGGTTGGGATAGGGGTTAGGAACTATGGAAAGGGTAGGGCCTTGGTTTTTAACTGCGTTTTGAATTGTGTACCGGGTACATGATGTTTATTTTCTGAGTTCAAAAGGGAGTCTGCTCCGAAGTGATGGGCCAGATCTTGAGAAAATCTGACTTCCCAAGAAGTATAAACAAATAAATAAGTGGCAGCAGCTTGTTTTACATTTTGTTATATGGGACTTTAATGCGCCTTAGAAACTTGAAGGCCTATATCGTACTTGTTTTTGCAAAACCTCCAGAGAAAGTGGAAAACAAATTATGCAATAACCAGTCAAGCAATTGTAGTTAAGCTGGTTGCATAGGGTTAAGGTAATTGTTTTCATTGAGTCTTTTTCCAATGAATCTCAATGGTTCAGACTTTAGACCCATTGCACAACACGCAGCGCACTTACCTGCGCGTCTCCTAGATGCGCATTATTCAGAGGTGCGTAAGCATTCCTTTCGTGCAGATTTTGACTCCCAAAATGGCGGACAGGAGATGCGCGTGCAAGGACGCTGTGCGTTGTGCAATGGGTATATACTTACACGACTTTATGTTTGTGAAGTCTGGTAATACAGGTAACTCTTGAAAGTGTTTCTCAGAAAGTTTGACATTGTGGCAGGGGTTCGGCTTCTCTGGACTGCAATACCTGAGATCTGCAATGTCATTCATGTTTGAATTTGAAAACAGTTTCACCCAAGATGATCGCCACTTATTAAACACTGAATGACTCAAGATGAAGGTTTGCCTTTCGTTAAGCTTAATTTCCACACATATCTGTCGGATGCTTCAAGAACACTGTGCGGAAGACACACGTGGCCATCTACCCCGTTGATGGAAAAAAACACCAAACCAAATCCAAGTTATATTCCACTCACAACTCTCAAGTTGATGAATGATGTGATGTTACACGTGATGTGTCAATATACTGCATTGAGAAAAATGAAACGAAACACTGTTAAATACACAGTAGTTCAAGTAAACACAGTCAAACAAGGCCAGTTGCTGACAAAGGTAAACAAGATTTAATAGCACAATTATCTGTGGTCACTGACTATTAGCATTCTGCAAGACTGACTTAATTGAAACACAATAATATTATTTTCCTTTTTTTTTTAAAGAAAAACACCCTCAACCATCTTTAAGTTTCATACTTGTCTTGGTTTCACGACCTTGACTAGGAAGTCATTAGCCCTTAATTTGATTCACTTTTAAATTAAAGAAAAAAAAAAGAGTTTAAGATTGAAATAATAACAGTAAAAGTGCACTGTCTTTCTAACAAGTATGAATTACAAACAGTTTGGTGTCAAATTTACTACACAATCTTAATCTTTGATGCATTGTGAAACAAGTAACTCAAACCAAAACTAAAACTAAAAAGTGCAAACTTTCTCAGTAGATTAGAAAATAGGTAGGTCCATTTCATTTACTGATGTATACAATTCACAAACCATAGAAGTTAATTCTACAGGATATACCAGTACAGTTAATACCCCCCCCCCCCTTGCCCCACGCAAGTGTGTTCTGTCACTAACAATTTACAAATCAAGAAGTGATTCAGCAATAACATGAGTGTAAAACAAATCAGAATTATAGAATGACAGGATCAATTAAACAAACACAGAACAACACTAAACCAACTCAATGTTTCCTGATTCATAAGGAAGTGAAGGATGTCAACATCTATAGGCTTTAGTTAGATCATGGTTCCTCCATGGTTAGGGTAGCCCAGGTTGGACTCCTCCGTTGCATAACGTGACAGAGACCAGGGCTAGGTTAGATGGATGTCAGACACTGCATACCTTTACCTTTTCATACCCGGGACACTTTGTACCTTCGAGACACTTCGTACCTTGGCAAAGCTGGTCACTTCGTACCGTCGGCTGAGTCACTTCGTACCGTCAGTCGAGTCACTTCGTACCGTCGGCCCTCTACTGTTGTTGGGGCCCTATACCATTGGATGCCAGTAAAAATGTCATCCTAATATTAACTGTTATTAACTGTTCTTTCGACAAAACTAATTACAACTTATTTATCAATATCAATTGAATAGGTTTTATAAGAAAAACCTAAATATTTTCTTCTTATTCGTTTTAATATCATTGATGTCTGTATAGTTGTTCAGTCATTAAAAACCATAATCAGTTCAAGGTACAAAAGGTACTAAGTGTCTTGTATGAAGGTACGAAGTGACTCGGCTCACGGTAAAGAAGTGCCCAGGGTACGAAGTGTCTAAAGTCACTTCGTACCTCGTAAAAGGTACAAAGTGTCCCGGGTACGAAGGTAAGAAGTGTCCTGACACCGGTTAGATCATGGAGGTCTACCTCCATGGACTTATACATTCATTCCTGCTAAAGTGCTATTTTAGTACTGTGTCAGTCACTCCCAGAAATTGCTAATTTGGGGGATTTCCGACTCAAATCTTTTTGAAGAATGACTTGAAAAACAATAAAATAGTCATACAAATATGGTTTAGTTTAATATAGTTGTGGATTCAAATTCAATGTTAAAGGGTGTGTACAACATTGGTAATTGCCAAAGACCTGTATCCACACTTGATGTGACCCAGCGTATACATGAAATAACAAACCTGTGAAAGTT
>JAUELU010084450.1:0-16590 GCA_032357145.1 Evasterias troschelii
TTCCCCCACTTTTTTCTGGTGATTGCAATGACCGATTGAGCTTAAACTTTCACAAGTTTGTTGTTTCATGTTTATGTCGGGATACACCAAGTGAGGATACTGGTCTTTGAAATTTACCAAAAGTATAAACTCCCTTTAACCATAATGGCGCGCAGTTGAACAACGTTGTTTAATGGTTTAAACAATGTTATTCTAAACAACCATCATTTAAACAGCGTTTTAACTGTGTAGTACATGAAGTAATCCACCATAGCTTGAGATCAATCGGCCATCTGGTTTAGCAGAAAATAGTGAAAAATCGACCACATTTCCCTAGAGAGATTTTTGAATATCGCCCTCATGCATTTGTGTGTGTGTGTGTTTGTGGGCGTCTGTTTATGGTGCACACCGAGGACACATACATGCATCAAATTGAGGATGTCCTTGATTAGAATTGCCGTTGAATTATTGTATAGTATAGAAAGGTTGATGACCTCTGTATTCCTAGCTCCGAAAATAAGGAAGTCCTCGAATCAGCGATCATCCTGCGATCCGGTTGTTTCCGTGTGTGTCTGAAAAATCCATACCATGTGTGACCACCGTCTATATTCAGTCCTTGGTAGTGCACAGGTCTACGGGCTGTCACCTACCCAGAGGAATGCAGCCCATAATATGCCTGCGACTATGCAAACAACCTCAAGCTCAAACATTCTCTCGTCGTTTGCGCGCCACAGCCACCATTTTTCTCAGTCAAGTCGTGAAATAACTCAATGTGTGTTAAGATTAAGCAAAATTGTAACAAGGACCCCAATGGAAATAAGTCTAAGGTGTTGGCTTTTTGGGGCTATCCTTAAATAATTTTGATCAGTATATCTAACTTGTGTTCTATTTTATTCATCTTATTTCATTGTCTTTTCTCCTGTGTTTGTGTATGTATTTTTGGCATGTTCTTGATGTATTTTTATCTGAATAAATTCAATCAATCAATCAAAAAATCAACTCTGCTTGTATTTCGTACTGTACTGGTAAGTAAGTGTCTTTTCATTCTTAAAATTTGGGCCGCCATTTCTTTCTTACTAAGACGACTGCCTTTTCTAAAAAGGAATTGGCGGTCAGCCTAAAATCTTGAAATAATGCCTGTGTAACCATGACGTCCATGAGGCATTGATTGCAGTGACCGATGATCGAGCGCATTACATTACAAATACAAGCACTATTCTTCCGTGGAGACTTGAGATATTGTCAGATTGTGGCTATGTAATTATAGTTTTATTTGTGAGGCAAACGACCACCTCAAATAGTAATGAAGTAATGTAAATATCATCTCGAAAGCTCACCTTTTCCTTTCTTTTTTTTTTTACCCAGTCTCAGTCTTTTTAATTTTATAGTTTATTTTAGTTAGAAATAGACTACAGAAATAACATTAAAAGTAAGCCTGACTAAATAAAAAGGCAAGCCCTAGCCATTTTTTTTCAACAATGTCAAAAAATATTTAGTTAGGCCTCTGGCTCAGCTATCTAGCCGAGTTAACTCACTTATCACAAATCGGGCTATTTTTTTTCCTCTCGCCATCCATACCATGGACAGTTTAAAAACTTATCCTTGTAAGTTTTTGTCTAAACTGGTTGTAAAATCCACATTAAATAAACATTTTAAAAACTCATAAATGTAATGAACTCTCTGAGAGATGCCTGCCACTGACATTGACAAACGCCATTTTTTCTGCATTTGTTATTGTTGGTTTACCATACTCCTACAACTATGAAATGAGGTTCGATCCCCTATCGTCTCCACGTACTTCAGTCATAGAGTGACATGTACAAAATCCTATTCGAAACTTTTTGCCTATTATGTTTCTGCACATACAGTTATTTTCCCAAACCCGATTTTGCAAAAATTAGGCTCTCTACGTGTTCTTCACAGTCACAGTGAGCTCGACGCAGGTCAAGAAAATCCACTCCGCAAAAAAAAGTAGAAAAAATGATAAACTATCACCGTTAATATTCATAATCAGTGTGAGAATTAAAAACACGTAGAGCATAATTTATGTGAAATCCGGTTTTGTACATGTCACTCTTTGAGTAAGCTTTTTAGGCCAAATTGTTATGAAATGGCTACTGTTTTAATTTTGGTGCCAAGTTACAGACAATCAGAAGGACAAAGAAACTGCCTTTTAAATGAAATCAATAGGTGAAATACTTTTTGAGATTTAAAGCTTTGAATATTGTAGACGGGCAATACGGCGAAGAAAGTCGCACCACATACATTATATTGAGTGCGTTCGATTAGGTTACACGTGTAAGTAAAACTTACACGGGAGCATTCGATTAGCCATCACGTGATACTCATGTCTGCCCCGGGTGTGAGCCACCACAACCCCTGGAGTGCGTTTTGGCGACCCCAACCAATAACCGGTTCGGCTGTTGGTTGTTGGTTCGGCGTTTTCGCGAACTCGGTCTGGTTGCAATGACGTCATTGTTCTGACTGAACAGTAACCGAGTTTGGGGCTCGGTTGTCAATCACAATTCAAGATGGAGGAAAGGTAAATTTTGTTGCAAAACTTCTTGAGTCTTTTACATTTTGTTGATATATCTTCATTGTTTGCATTAATGCAGAGTTTTGCTAATTTATTTACTACATTTTGGTGTTTATCTGAAGTGTGGAACAAAACGTAACGTATTTCTACTTGAAATTATGATAAAAACGGGGGAAATGTTTGTGTCGTCTGCACGATTTATGTCGTCTGCATTTTGCAACACATTATCCGAGTCCGAGTGATAGTGATACGTTTACACACAAAAATCCGGCTGCCTTGCATCATTTTTCTAATAATAATATACAGAGCTTTAACTGGTCAATATAGCATGGGGGTAACAACAAGTTTTTAACTACTACACTAGCATGACTAGATCAGGATACTAACACACAGGCGGTCCAATGATTTAATTTGAAAATGTTATTGAAGAAACAGCTATGCATTTGTGCACAGACGTACTCATGTTTAGTTGTAATTGTAATTGCCGTGTATTATGCAGTTTTTAAACTCCTAACTAAATTAAATATATCATGTTTGTTTTGATATCAACGACAAAGTCTATATTTGTTTATCAGTCATTGGAAAACCGTACAAATCCAAGAAGGGAGCGAATCCTACACAGTGACGCTCGATACCCCAACAGCTAACAGGTTGCTTGGTGGAGGTGAGTAGAAGTTCAAATTAAAAAAAAAAATATCATATTTTTTTGTGGACATATATGTTAAGACAACCAGTAACGGTGTGGGCATGGCCTTAATTTATCATTGAAAATTGACGGGATGGTTTATATCTGAAAAAAATTGATGATGTTAAAAAATGCTAATATTTTTTAATGTTCATTAGTTTAGTACCTGTAATTTGCGAATTCAACTACATTTGTATAGGATTAAAACAATCAATCAGTTTCAAAAACCAAAGGTATAGGGGCCTACATTGCCTTTAAATGAGTTGTTCAGGTCTTACAAATTTTACACACAAAACACACACAATGTGAGAGCAGCAGTCATTCAAATTGTTTCTCAAGTTACAAGTTAAAGTCTTTTTTATTGGCATTCGTAGTTAAAGCATCTTCTTACTTGATGACAAAAGTACATAAAACCTTTTTAAAACCTTCTGTACCAAGATAGTTGATGTGTGAACCCATCTCATCTAAGTGTTAGTGATCAGAGAAAAATCCATTTCATTCCTTTTTATTCAGTGTTTGAAAACATACATATTTTTCAACTATAGATGCTGAACTGGCAGCCGAAATCTTGAGAAACCTCAAGGATTCAGCAATTGGAGGTATGTTATTTAATTGATCAGTGTTTAAGTGGCATAAACAAAAAAAAAAAATTGCTACATGAATTTAAACCATCAGTTTAATTAAAAGAAAACACTTCATCTTGGTTAAGAAGCCGGTATACATAAAAAATGTGCCTACTTGATTAGTTTCGGTAAAGCAGCACTAAATCACTGCACATTTTAAATCACAAAATATTCACATATGATTAACAATGAAACCAAGTTAAACTTGGACCTGGCGATGGAGCAGCATAAACTCACAGACAAACATGTGACATTCTTCACAACTGTGTTATTATGTTTCAACAATTACGCTTTTTGATAATTAGTTCAAATGAATGTGATTTTCCTTTGATTCAGGAGATTGCAGCTCGAAGAAGAAGCAAAAAACAACAGATGTGGCAGCTTTGCCTGAGGAGCATGCATCTTCCTCAACCATGCAAGTGGAACCCCTCAACAAAGGTTAATATTTACTTATTACACAAGTTCGGAATGGGGGAGGGGGAGTTGAGCCAATTTTGTGAGGTACAATAATAAGTATTGAACCTAAATTTCTAGTGCATTTGTGACTTTCAAATTTTAAACAATTTCTTTTACAAAAAGAAACATAATTTATTTATTCATATCGTTCTTTTGACTTACGCATAAGAAGTGCTGAACAAAATTTAGATGAACAGAAAAAAGTAAACCACAATAGCTGACAAATAAAGAAAGCAGACAAAGATGGAATGAAATTGTATTTTTCAGAAACCACTATTTGGACCAACAACCGATCCGAGGAAGGAAGAGTAAGAGACAAAGCTGCAACACTAAAATTATTTGATATTGTTGGCAAGACAAGTACAAGCGTTTGTTTCGAGATAACAAAACTCGCAAATCAACAGTTTGGATTCAAGTTGCGAAGGAAATGAAAAATGCAGGAATTAATGTTGACCCTGATAACAAAAAGGCTGCACATAAGTGTGACCAAAAATATCGCAATTTAGAGCGAACATACAAAGATTTTATCCAACATGTTCACACCACGGGAAAAGGAAACAGAGAGAAACCTGAATATTATGAGGAAATGAGTTCCATGTGGTGTGACAAGCACACTGTCAGGCCGATTGCCCTTGTAGACACTTTTCAAGTCGAACAAGTGGAACACGACGAAGATACCATTCAGGTAGAAGAAAAAAACCTGCCCAAGACTGTGGCACCAAAGGCAAAAAAACGTAAGAATAAATCTACTGAAATTGTAGAAATTCTACAAAACATGCAAAGAGATGGGCACGAACGTCAAGAAAACATGACAAATGCAATGGAAAACATGATGCAAGCCTTTGCCCAAAGGCACAAAGAACATCAACAGGAAGAAAGACAACAATTTCAGGCACATCTCAAAATGCATAAAGAAAAAATTAAAATGCAAAGGAAACTTATTGCAGCACTAAATAACAACCAATCAAAGTAAGAATAATGCTGGCCCGAGTAGGCTTGATGTTTACAGATTGAAGACATTTAATGTTTAAAATTGTGTTCTTAAGTTCATCAGTTTACCCCGATAGAAGGCATAGTTAAAGTACAACAGTAAAATATGATCTGCTCCATTTATTTTGTCTGCACCAAGTAAAATGAAACAAATTAAAGTTTACTGCTGTGCAAAAGAATGAAAAAGAATGTAATGCATCTACATGTAATTGGTTCACATCATTCTGAGTAAAAGTGATGTTATTTCTATCAAATTCTACAAACTGTTTACATTGACTGTTATACCAATTTTGGATGCATATCAGACCCGTCAATCGCATTTAATGCACCTGCACCAAAATGCGAACAACTTAAATACGATTCCTTTGAATCTCCATTTTGAACTTTATCATTATTATTAAATTTAAAATATTAATTGTGGTTTTACCCTAACACCGATGTGTGTTAGTACTGTATACTCTGCACTTTCCTGAGCTCTGTGAAAAAAAATCACAGGCTTATTTCTCGGTTTGGATTTAACTTACAACCTTTGCATATCTAGAGCAGTGTTTTACCAACCAACTACCAAGATTTTTCACAGAACTTTCACGGAAAGTACTGAGTATACAGTGCTAACACACATAATGTGTAAGGGTAGAACCACAATAAATATTGCTTATCCCCGATGAAAATTTAACATATTTTTAATAAATATATTTAAAAACACGATTGATAATAGACAGAATTTTCGTGTTGGAGCAACATACATGGCAAAAGAATTGATGACTGAGTTACAATGGACACCATTTAAACTGATATTTAACAAACTTTAATAAATAATATATAAATAAAATATAACAAACGTAAGGTAACAGGAGCAAATTTAAAATATACATAATTATTGGATTTATATGCATGAGTCGTAGAGTACATAACAAAAGGCAAGGCCCCCCCCCCACTTCCAAACAGTTCATGGCCCAATTTCATAGAGCTGCTAAGCACAATAATTTGCAGCTGGCATAGACAAATGTAGCCAATGACCACTGTAAGTAACACCCGTTGACTGGGCCTTGTGCTTCAGCTTTATATTCTCACTGGACTAGTAACTGTGCACTTAATGTTGACTCTCATTCTATAGGTTTTCTTGGTCAAATTTGGCAAATGAGCAGCCAATTTCATTTTCATGCATTTGAATTAAAGCTGTTTCGTACCTTCACTTTAATTCAAGCGAAATCGAATGACCCTTTTCAGTAGCATTGGAATATATGTGAAAAAAAAATAGAATAGTGTGATGGTTAAATTGGCTGCTCATTTACCAAAATTGACAAAAAAGAAAAAATATTATTCTTTCCCAAAACATCAGTACATCAATGAAATGTCTACAGGATTTATTTAAAAGCAAACTAAATAATTGAATGTACTCCAGACCACCAAAAGTGAATGTGTTACTATCATTTGCAAACTTTCAATTACAAAATTGAGACAATAAAATCTCTCTTAACTTTACCCTGATCTGTTTCAGTTGTACAATTATTGCTTGTTGATGAAGTACATGTCATACCTTCAGTATCAAGCATATCATCAAAGTAATCTTGGTTGTCTAGACACATGTTGTGTAACACACAACATGCCACAACAATATCTGGTATGCTTTCTATTTTAGCAACAACCATTTTCAACCTACGAAATCTGCATTTTAGCAAGCCAAAAGCACATTCTATTATAACCCTTGTTTGAGAATGCTTGGAGTTGTACCTTACTTGCCGCTCACTCAAACCGACATCTTTGAATGGCACTAGTAGCCAAGAATTGAGGGGATATGCACTATCACCTAACAGGTGATAAGAATCACGTGGGAAAAAAACAGACCGATTGCGTTCCGTCTGTCTATACAACTCAGAGTTGTAAAGCACCCTCGCATCATGTGCTGAGCCCGGAACACCAGCAAAGCAATTTGTGAACTTCTTGCTGTTATCACACACAGCTTGCAACACTACAGAGTGGGTCATTTTACGGTTGTTGTACTCGTCTTGATGATCAGCTGGTGCAGCAATAGGTATGTGACTACCATCAATGGCGCCAATTACCCCTGCAACAAAACAAACCAAAACACTGTATAAACACCTTTAAACATAATAACAATAAAACATATTTGGTTCTTGTGTATCACAACTCTAGTGGCATATCAATGTGCCCATTATTTTTTTTATTATACAGGATACACAGAGCATTGAATCTCTTGAATCCAATGATTCAGAATGATTCAGAAGGCCTCGTTGATATGGGACGCAGAAGCGCTATATTTTTTCGTATTCCACTCTCACTTGTGTGATAACTTATATTAAAATACAAATGTAATGTAGGCCTATCTTTGGTAAAAAAAAAGGCTTGGGGTTTCAAATAGATAAGTATTCTTGTTGATCCTGACCATGATCATGTACATACACATGAGTGAATCCAAAGAGTCCACAGTGCTTCACAAACATGACATGGCGCAGAAGGGTAGTACTAGTAGACGCTTCATTAGAATTTATAATATTACTAATAAAGCTTTTATTGAGAAAATAGAATAAGCTCTTGCAAAAAACTTACCAACAAAAAGGACCGATTGTATAAATGTAAACAAATGTTAATGGCCTGACGTTTTGGCATGACGTTTCGACCGTGGCAGAATCTTTTTCGAAGGCTAAATCTGGAGTGCCACGAAGCTTTTATTAGTACAATTCGTTATGTGGTAAATACAACATACATAATATACCTGGAAATATGGCACGAGCCTTGAAGTCAGCCGCAATCCCAACCATCGCCTCTAATGATGGCCATTTGATGAACTTCCCAGCAACATAATTTGCCAAAGTGTGAGTAACATTCTGACCAATGTTATGAACTGAACTTTTGGCAATATCAAACCTGAAATAAATTAAGATGTTCTTTTATTAGATGAAGCCATTTTTTTATCATTGCAAAGCCTGTTGTCTTGCCAAAAAGTGTAGGCTGCTAAATAGTGACTTAGCACATATGCATACTGCACTTATGTATGCACACAGACAGTATTTGGCAGATTACATACAGTATTTTGCAGATATTCCATTCAGTATTTGGGGAGTTGAGTCAACAGCGGGTCTCTGTTGGATTCCCAGGTGTTACAGTACGGCCCGAAAGTAAACTCCACGCGATAACCTCCACGCGATAAAAATAGGCTTTACGAGTTTATCGCGCAAGAGCTTAAAAACGCGTAAACACTAAACAGCCGTTGGTAACTTGTTGCGCGTATGCTGTACTCTTTCGCGATAATCTCCACGCGGTAGTCTCCACGCATTAATAAATTGTCGCGCGTAGGCTGTACTCTTTCGCGATAATCTCCAGTGATGATATCAAAACAACTCAGGTGGCGACCAATTACGTCTTTATTTGGAAAGAATCAGCTGGTTTGATTGGAAGAGCTTGTTACGAAAAGAAGTCTGAAACCAAGCGGCACCACAAAGGCAATGTTGCATACAGGCAGGCAAACCCCGTTAAATTAGCCTGTTCAAGGGTGTTTAAACATCTCATCTGTCAATCACTTTCAGAAGAGTTCTTTCAGAAATTAATTTAAGTAAGTTAATAAACTGTAAGCCGGGACAATTTTTTTAGATACAGACATTAAAAAAACAAACCATAATGTACTGGAGGAAAAATTCAGGGCAACCGAACTGCAAATTAACAGAATAATTTGCTTGCAGAGTTAAAACATAATTTTTACGAATATCGCCAGACCAAACATTTGGTTTATACATGGAAATGGAATGTATGGTAATAACATACATGTTTTTGCTTTCTACATTGTTTTCTCAAGCAAATAAAAGATATACACGTACATTTTTGCTGTTGAAACGAAAGTTCTGAGTTATCGTCCCTTGTCCGTTCCGATAAAGCTCTCATCTCAGAAATATTGCAAGTAGGCCTAAACCCCAATGTTCTAAACGTTCACTGGTGTGTAAATTATATTTAGTTTTTTATGAGGAGGACGTCCGCTGTCTGCTGGTATCAGTGAAATGAAAAATAGGCTTGCTTTTAGTTACGCTGGTTTAACTTGCTGAGTATAAACTTAGGACCGAAGGAAAATCAACAAACAGCTTTCAGGCAAGGACATTATTCGAAAGGTCTAAAAAAACAGACAGAAACAAAAAAATAATTCATACAAAGGTACATGTAATTGTATAGGTAATTGTTTGTGCCAAGTGCTCCAAAATAACAAGCAAAATTTGCTTCAAGATAATTCTTCATATTAACTACATTATTTGGAAGTGTCACAACTATAGAAGTGTCACAACTTGTTTAGGTGACGAGATAGTTATCGAAGGATGATGCTTAAAACGTAAATGACGACATCCCGAAAGAAGGGTCGCCTTCCAGATATATTTTGTACTGGGGATGACGAAATTTTTGAAAGTATGATGTCGTCTTTCAGAGAAGATTTTACCTTAGAAAGTTGACAGCCTAAAAGTAGGATATATATATTGTATCTAAGGGACGATGGCACCTTGCAGAGCTCTGGAAATGCCGCCAACTTGTTGAGAGCCTAAGATAATTTACTGCAGGATGATGACATCGTAAATGTAAGATGACGACATCCGGGACCTCGCTCAACAATTGGATGCACTTTTAAATCTTCATAAATGGCAGTTCCAGATTTTTGAGGGTTAAGTAACAGAATCATAAAAGAGACCCATACGATTTGTTTTAAAGGAACAGACAGTTTTATTTTCTACCTCACGTATCCACGCATTTATCTGGCATGTTTAAGTTTGTTCTCAAGCCGCAGTATAATGAACAATATTTATTAGTTGATTAAATAGCATAGGCTTTGAAACGAAAGCCATTCAAAAACGACTCACGTGGTCGCGCATAAATCTTGGCAACACTGTTGCTAGGCAGAGCAAGAAATTTGTCACGTTGGGCTTACACGCCTTTGCCTTTGGCATTTATTTCAGTATTAAGCGGTGTAACCAAAATCGACCAATGGCGTATTTACATGTACTTGGACGACAGCAGCTGATTTGTTTGAAAGGCTTGTTACAAACTCAAGCGGCACACCAAAGGAATGAAGTTTCTTGTAAGCTGTACCACGTTTTGGACGGCCCGTTTGAACGTGGTACAACCGAAGTGTCAATCACTTTTGGTAAATCTATCGGGGGTTAAATTTAATAGACATGTTTTTTGTTAAGACGTAGAAACGTCGGGTATCCACTTCGAGGACAGGGAATAAATTCAAAGGGAATAAACAAAATGGTTATTGCTAAATAATTGAGGCTCAAACATGTAATGAACGTCAATGTATGCCCCCCAAAAAAAAAAAAACCTTTAATCTCCATTCCAAGCTTAAGCAAGTCAAAAACAAAGGAAAGTTTGAAATAAGTTATGCATCAACTGAAGACATTATGATACTACTTGAACACAGTGTTCGAAGCGTCCAAGATATTATTTTCTAAACTCTGTTTCCTCTCGGGACCATTTCTGTAACCATTTCCACATTACAACATTATTTTACTGTTTTTTTAACGAGTAGATAATTATTGTTCTTAAACCTTGTCATATTTTAATCACAAAAAGGTGTAATTTGTTTTCCTCCCCCTATCCCTCTTTCAATCTGGAAGCCGCCCCTGTGCGCTAACCGAAGCAAGCACACTGTCCGTTTGCTTTGTCATCAGTGTTATAAGTGACATTTTGAGTGTCAGTTTGATATGAGCATGTTATACATTTTGTGGAGGACACAATCACTTTTAAATCACCCAAACCAAAAGAATTAATATGGCCAGACATGGGTATTTGAAGATGTCAAAACTTCGGGGATCCACTTCGAGGAAAACAGAAAATTTAACGGGGAATAAATTCCATGGGAATAAACAAAATAAATTGAGCACTAACTGAGGCTCCAACATGTAATGGACGTCAATGTATGCCCTAGGCCTACATTAAAAAATAAAATAATTTCCACTTAAAGCTTAAGCAAGTAAAAAACAAAAGAAGGTTCGAGTTAAGTTATGTATCAATTGAAGATACGACATTACTTGAAACAGTTTCGAAACGTCCAAAATATTATTTTCTCAACTCCGTTTCCTGTACATAACACATATATATTACCCAGTACACAGTTATTGCTTTCTTATCATTATTATCAATTTGTGTAATGTATGAAGATTATTGTCATTGTCAAACCTTTGCATCTTGCAATCAGAATAAGAAGTACAATTTTGTCTCTCCCTATCCCTCCTTTATTCTGGAAGCCTTCCCTCTGCTAACCTAAGCAATTACACTTTGAATAGCAAAAGTGAAAAGAAATACAGGAGGATTTAAAAAAAATAAATAAATACAGTTATCCAACGAAACAAACATGAATTCTCAGGCATCCCCCCTTCCACCTCACATCACAGACAATAACTTTTGGCGAGTAAAATATGATTTTGAGTTGATATAGGCAATGAAAATATCATATTTGTTGTCCCTAAAAGAATTGCCCCCATAAATCAACTTTTTTTACTTTTTACATAACTACCGTTAAAATTATTGGTTGTTTTCCCAAGTAAATTGACAAAACGAAAGTTTGATTGTGCGTTAATTTATCTATTTCCCACCTACAGATTCTTAACGAAAACCTTATTGAAAGTTTACCTAGGTTTTGTATTTTTATTTATTTATTTTGTTGTTTCTTGATTTGTTTTTATATAAAAAAATAAAAACAAAAACAAACCAAACTTTTAAAGGAACTTAAATAAAATGTATTCATGTTTCTGCTAACCACTCCTTATTAACATCATACTAAAATGAATAGTGTCTTTAAAAGAGTTCTTTTGAGTTGGACTCAAATGTGTACCTGTTAGGTAATTTTCCATATTGGGAAAGATTATGGCTTTTTTTTTTTACTAATGGCAACCAACAAATATTTTTGCTCCACATGTAGCAATAACATGTTTGACCGAGATTTTTTTGTTGAAAAGTTTACTCTTGTACTTTTCGCACTAAATTGATTTACTGGCGTTTTGTTTTCACTGGATCGACAACTAGTTTTGGTAAGTTTAAGATTATATGCATTCTATTGTAGTGGTATGCATAGTACATATTCAAATGTTCATTGTTTTTTCGTTTTTTTTATTTTAGTTCAGTTGTTTATGCCTAGTAATCCATGTTAAACAACAATGTTATATTTTTTAAACAAAACTTTACACATTAACAATGTTACATTAAACAACAAAATGTTTATTGAGGCAAAGTTAATCGTTTCATGAAGTTTTTCTACTAATCATTTTACTTTCATTTTTGTTCTTAATTTTAACACAACTATTTAGTGTATTTTATTTAGAGTTCTTTCTCTTTGTTTCCATTTTCTTATAGCTAAGGAACTAATCAACAGCCACTAGAGTATTACATGAAGCTCAGCATGACAGCCTAGCTTCAAGAGATAGGCCTTCAAGCCATTTGTAGAAGTGACTCCAATCAGAATTCTATATTGTTATTACTCATTTGTTGCGAGCTGCGTTGTATTGCAAAGTTGATGTACATTTTGAACTTGGTTCCCAGATCAGACAATATGATCAAACATTTGAATGAAACACAGCTAATGGAATTTGTTCTACTGCACATTCAACGTTATTAAAAACCTTTAATACAAGGATTAGTATTGTTTTAATGGATATTAGTTATCTCACTTGTTCATGTTTACAAAATGGCTTCAGAATCACATGTTTACATTCCCTTGAAATGTATCCCTTAGATGACCTTATATGGATTTAGACTAAATTTCCAAGATTAGTTTATCTCAGGACAACATCTCAAGGCAAAAAGTGTTTCTCTGTGACAATTTATCTTTTGATGAGGAGAGCAAACACCGAGCTGTAATTTCTTGAAATTGTGGAACAAATAAGTTAATCTCTGTTGTTTATAAAGGCCATTGTTGTGCGATAAAGGCTATCGCCTTCGGCTCGGGCCTTTATCACACGGCCACGACCCTGCCGGTTTTAAACGACCGTTTAAGAACTCGTCGCCACTCTTTTATTCCCTTATTAATGTTGTAAACCAAGTACCGACAAAGAAAAATAAAGGCAAAGTTCCGAACATACAACATGTTTACTGAAATGTTTTTTTGTAAGTTGTTTAAGTGCAAATTGATTTATTTAACACTACTACGGTAAGAAATATTCAATTGAATGTTCAATAAACAAATATGTCTCCACAAGCTTTAGAGGAGCTGCAACCCCCTTTCTAAATAAAAGGGGGCATAATTAAACTTACAGGATTGGTAAAACAAAAACAGGTGTACATGTATGTCTCAACCACCCCCCCCCCCCCAAAAAAAAAAGAATTAAATAAATATAAATAATAATAGCAAATGTTCATGTACTAAATTGGACCCCATAATAGACTAACTCACTGCTTACTACACTTTGTTGAAATTCTTATTTTTAAAGCCGATTTCAAACTAAGGTTTGACTTTTACTTTGTCACAAAACTTGAAGCTTCATATTACATAACATTGATTTTGTGAAATCCCAATCTTGGACTAATTAACTCTAGCCACCTGCATCATTGCAAGATACACCAGGATTGTTCAACTCACCCATTATCAAGCATGATCACCAGGATCTTGGAAGTTTGTCAGTCTTTGATTAAGAAAAATTTCACTACATCATCGTCATCACTACACTTTCATCATTGACCATATGCGTTTGTATAGAATCTGTTTTAAGCAAATACTTTGTTTTTATGAACTCAATTTTTTAAATGCTGACTAAGCATTACACAAAAATTAAAAATTCCTAAATTATTGAGACGTAGGCCTATGTATACAACCACTTTTAAAAAAAAAAAGGGGAAA
Source organism: Evasterias troschelii (assembly GCA_032357145.1). Lineage (NCBI taxonomy): Eukaryota > Metazoa > Echinodermata > Asteroidea > Forcipulatida > Asteriidae > Evasterias > Evasterias troschelii. The sequence continues at coordinate 14,100 of JAUELU010084450.1, forward strand.
ATCAAACATACAGGCTACAGAAACAAGAATAGGTGTACATGTACGAGTCCCCCCCGAAAAAATAAAAAATAGTAAAAATAATAATAATAATTAAAATATTAAAATAACAATAGTTAATTTTAAGGAACTAAATTAGATCCACATAAGTGTGTCTCACTGTTTTCTTACCCTTGGTTGAATTTATAATTTTTAGTTTTAGGCTCATTTTTAGAGTGCATTTTCAAACTAAGGTTTGACTTTTAATTTGTCACAAAACTTGAAGCTTCATATTACATAACATTGATTTTGTGAAATCCCATTCTTGGACTAATTAACTCCAGCCACCTGCATCATTGCAAGATACACCAGGATTGTACAACTCGCCCATTATCAAGCATGATCACCAGGATCTTGGAAGTTTGTCAGTCTTTGATTTAGAAAAGTTTCACTACATCATCGTCATCACTACACTTTTATCATTGACCATATGCGTTTGTATGATATAAATTATTTAACTGCAGATTGACACACTGAATTATATTTTTAAAAATTAAAAATTCCTACATTATGGAGGCATGTGTTCATTCAAATAAGACATTCAATTGAATATTTCATACAATTATCTAAATATTTGTACATATTATTGGAGACATACTCACTTTTCCCACAGGTACAGAGTGAGTACTCAACATGCTTTAGAGAAGCTTCAACAATTTTTCTAAGAAAGATGTCAAAATCTCCTTTTGTTAAATAAATTCACCACATATCAAGCATAATCACAAGGATATGACATTCTGTCAGTCTATGATTCGAGAGAAGTTTACACATGCATTTTTCATTGAGAGTCACTCATTGTACTTTTCAAACTATCAGTCTTAATCTATCATGCTCCTCCTTATAACTATAACAACTGCAAAACATCTACAACAGAATAACTTAATTTTCTTCTGATATGACACATCTATTCATAAATGATATTCCAGTTGATGCATCTTCATTTGGATGTACAGTGTGAATCCACCGCATCACATGTTGACTGCAGATTTAGGATGACTGACCAGAAAAGTTCTGCTACTTCCAGTACCAAGTACATTGTTTTGTTCAACGTCTTTCCATCACCAAATGTCCATTTTTAATCTTTTGGGTAATTTAAGGAAAAGAAATTTTATTATTAGGTTTATTTAAATCTGCACACTTCAAAAAGTAAACTTTAAGACCTTTTAACGCCACCTTGAACACAATTTTAGACAAAAAATGAGTGAATAAGGAGGGGAGAAAACAGCTACTAAAACCCACCAACGCTTTATGCTACTTTTTTTCAATTTAGTTAAGACCTAAAATAATTTATTTTGAATGCTTCTTAATGCCTTAAATTTTGATAGATCAATTCAAGGCTTGTTTAAATTTGTTTATGATCCGCATAAACCCTGTAAAAAATAAATACAACTGTTGGTTAGTGCACTTTTATATGATAAAAAAAGTAATATTGTAATTTAAAAAAACAAGGAAACCCTAATTTACTGAAAATTTTTGAATAGCCATGTGCTAAATAAAAGGGGAAAAAATGTTTCCCATACATAATAAGGAAGGGGAGTTGAAATGTTGGTTTCCGAACAAATAATAAGTAAAAAGAGGGTTTGTTTACTGTTTTATTTCTACCTCTTCTAACTCATCAGTAATGCTGCACAAGACAAGTAGAATACCATGGAGGAAGAAAATAGTGTAGAATACTATCTGAAAACTGTTCTTTCAATATTGACAATACACACATCACATGCTTAACGCATGTCTATTATAAAGTGGCTTCATAGTATGTGTTTCTGTTTTTTCCAACCCTGTGTAATAAACTCACCTGGTTAAGTCTGTATTGCAGAAGCCCAAACTCGACAAATTTTATATACTGTGGATCATTTTGGTACGGCAAAGTCTTAGGTGGTTCATGCGTAGGTTGGTGGGAATCAGTGGAATAGCATGACCTGTCTAGAAAGGGTGATTCTGAGCATGAGGTTATCTCAATAGATGTACCAATGGAACTGCATGAAGTAACTGATTCAGGTATGCTGTTAATATTAGCAGGCATTTCCCTCTCAGCTTGTCCTTGTTGTTGGGAAAGCACCATTTTCTTTGAATTCTGTTTGTGTTGTCGCTTCTTCCGGTATGCTTTCAAGCTAAGCTGCTGATGTTTACCCATGTGAATACAAATGTACAAGCCTGCAAAAGGGTGGAAAATATTTATGCTAATTATGCTAGGTATAGGATTGTGGACTAACACAGTAACAAATTTGACCAATGATGATAGGACAAAAAAAAAATATTTATATATATATATATGTAATGAGTTCAGAATATGAGTTAAACAAACTCTGGCATATCTCTCTTCTGGACAGACTGTTTGGTACCATAAGGCACTCATCAGCAGAATGACGAAAATAGAGTACAAGTAGCATCTTACCTTATTTTGAATTATAAAGCGCGCGCAAGCGTGACGCGCGCTACGTCATTGAAGTTAGTA
>JAUELU010084465.1:0-16577 GCA_032357145.1 Evasterias troschelii
TCGCAATCCCTTGTTAACAGTTATGATTTATTTCTACACATGATTCAAACAGTTGCTGCAGGGTTCTAGATGTGCAAAAAAGAAGAGAGAAAAAAAAGAAATACAAAAATATCTATATATACAAATCTTTGTTTAGGCTGCAGAATCTGACCTCGAATAAGGAAGGATGCAGGCAATATTTTACATCTCCCATAAACATATTTAAAAACATTATTAAAAGTATAAGAAGCTATGAAAAAGAGCCTGGAAACATCATTTTGCAAATTGACCATAAAAATGTTTCCCTTTGGTTTTATTGAGGGGCTGTTTGAAACCCGCCATTGCGTACATTAAGATCCAGTTTTTAAAAAGTGCAAGGAATCTATAGTTGATTTGCCAGCAGTGCCCCCCTAGAAAAACGGTGTCCCCCTTGTGCCCCCCTAAAAATTTGCCTTAGTTACGCTGCTGTTGGGTCATGAGGTCTTTTTTACTAGAGTTGATCCAAGCTCAAAGGTACTTGAAGTCTGATTCGACCTTGAGACTTGTACCCTTCCTTGTGTGGACTGTAGGGGAGCACCTTGGTCTTCTTTGTGTTCAGCTGGAGTCCAACCTTCAGACACTCTTCAACTGATAGCATTAGGTCTCGAGCCTGCTCCACTGTATTTGAAACAAGTGCAATGTCATCAGCGAAGTCCATGTCAGTTATCATCACAGGAGAAACGCACCGGCTCCAGCAGGGCACTATGGTGAAACCCTGCTCATCTTCTGTTCCATTGATCGCCTTCCTCAGGGCGTAGTCGAGGATGATGGATGAAGAGAAATGGGGCCAAAGTTTCGCCCTACAACACTCATGCCAGGATGTCAAAGAACTCAGTGTCAACATCTTGTGAAGTGACCCTGGCCCGGGTGTGTGCGTAGGTTACCCCAATCACTTGCACTAACTTATTGGGGATCCCATAATGCGGTGAGAATAATAATCATCTTGACCTGGTGAATAGTGTCAAAAGCCTTGCGAAAGTCAATGAAGATGATGACTGCAGAGAGATGTTTACGCTTGACACCTTCGATAATTCTCCTAGTGCAATGACGGGCCCCACAGTAGACCTCTCTCGTCTGAATCCATTGTGTGCTGTTCTCGGGAGTGGATCTAGCACTCGCCGAATTCAGTTGAGCACCATTCGGTTAAAGGTTTTGGCAACACAAGAGGTAAGACTTATCCCTCGGTAGTTGTCCGCGCATGTGAGGTCACCAGACTTTGGAACTGGGATGATATTGATAGTGCTCCACTGATCTAAAATTTCCATTTTCTCATATGCATTGTTGATGAAGTCAAGCACAAAGTTATCGATGAGGACATGCTTCAGGACGGCATGACACCGTCCTCAACACAGTACTTTCCAACCTTGAGTGCACCCCTTGCCTTGACGGGTACTCCTCATGGTTGAATGGGCCATCCTCGATGTTCAGGGTATCGCACACCTGATCCACCTCCCCCTGTGCCCCAAGCACCTCCAGTTCATCACCAAGAAGGTTTTTGAAGTGGTTTTTCCATGTCTCTACCCATTGCTCATCAGTATCTCCCTTGATCTATAGCGGGTCTGGAGGACTTTCTGCCGGTTATCTCAATGATCAGTCTTCAGCATGCTTTTGGTTGACATGAGCTTCTTCAAGTTCTCAGATTTCTAGGGTAAGCTCCTCCCCTTGAATGATCATAGATTTCAAGTAGGACCTTCTTTTTGCTTTTGTACACCATCCTCTTGGTTGGTGAAGCTGTGGTCTGCTACAAGAGAACAGTAGGCCACTTCCATGATCTCCTCCCTAGCTCTGACGACCACAGGATCTGATGTGGCTCCCCCCCCCCCCCCCCACCTCTTCACCTTGGGGACCTAATGTCCATGCAGACCTCCGCAGCCTCCTTATTTGCTCTAACGAACTTGTCTTAGTGGTTGGTTACAGAATCATCCTCCTCCGTCAATACCTGCAACCGATTTTGAATTTCTCTGGCATACCTCTCCTGTAGATCACTGTTTCTCTTGAGCTTTTCCCAATTGTACTTCACCCTTCTTGTCACTGCCTTGCGTGGTGCATGGACCTTCATCACCACCATAGTCAGGTAAGGTACTGTAGGCATAAGAGTTGATGATACTGTTATGCCATTTCCTCCTGGTCAGAATAAAGTTGAAGGTAGTTAATACCCTCAATCATGTTGTAACCACAACTTCCCTCATGCAACCCGCGTGTACCTCCTCTGCTCCTGAATCATACATGTACACAAGGCCACTCCGTGTCTCCTCTTTCTTTCTACTAGCTCCTTTGCTCGTTTGTCCTCTATGAGTGTTTGCACATTCATGGTGGCAAGAGACAAGCTCCTCTTACATTTAAAAAGCGCGTTGGTTCCGAAGGTGACAATGGGGTTTGAGGAAGTGCCATTATCAAGCTTGCTAGGCGAGCGTGCACGAGTCCCCTCCTCTGAACTCCTCGGACTTCAGCCGAGTCAGTAGGAGTTGACTAGGAGAGGCTATTTGAGACGCAGACCAAGTGGGAAATTTTGTAAGTGGGAGGTACATACATTTGATCTCTTTCTCACCAGGCTTCATGAAAGTGACACCATTGGCTTAAATGATTATACAGTTGACAAATAATTGAAATTCTAATTGTTTCGGCCTCCAGTTTTGGTAAACAAAGATAAATATTTGGAATCATACCATGCATTTGGTGATCATTTATTGCTGCACAATCCAGTTGACTGGTTTGCATTGACATTGCTTTAAATTGTACACATCTTTTCAATTGACAATAAAGTCTCATTTTAAGAATACAGGTGACATATTTATAAGCACATTTTACACTGTATTTCTTACATTTTCCTTCATATTTGACCCCGCTCACCTTCAATGACCGTAAAGTGACCTCTATTATTATGTTATTGTTTTCTAGTTTGTATACTTGCATTCCATGCACCAATACATGTAGCTTTAATTTGATACCAAATATGATATGTTTATATGATTTGTCAAAATTATTACATAAACAAAAAAGTGGGCGTGGCTTGTGACATTTTGAATCTAGGCACCTTATCTATCATTTTCAGCAATAAAATTGCATTTGTACCCTACTTCACAGTCCTTCCACAATTTCACTCATATCCACCTGACTATCAATGTATAATCACCAGTCACTTTGTCTAAAGCCAGCATATTACCCATCTTATCAGTCTTAATACTAGATACTTTAAACTCAAAATTATTGTTAAGAAAGATAGCAACACCTCTGGAATTACTTTTAAAGGAACTAAAGAAATATTCAAGTCCCCACTCTGTACGGATGAGCTCTTCTAATTTCGCATTGAAATGGACATCTTGTAAACAATAGATAGAACAATTTTTTTACCTGAGATATATTGAAAAACAACATCCCTGGGTTTCTCAAAACTGGCCGAGGCTCGACAATTCATCAAGGCAATGGAAACATGAGTAGAAACCATGGAAAATAGGGGAGGGCAATGGAGGAGATAAGCAATCCCATAAATTTAAAACATAAGTAATGTCGAGTATAAACTTTTTAGCACATACAGTGCCTACCAACAGGTGTGAAAAAAGCTGCCGTATGAAAATCCCGAACCCCGAAACAGAATCCTCCCAAACAAGCAAATAAATCAATCATGAACACCATGCTGGCTGTAAAAAAAAAATAATAATAACAACTATACTGTAGACATTCAGTTTTTGTTACAAAAACAAGGTGTCCGTGCTGAGTGATTGTATAAAATGGTGACAACGTTTTACGTTATCAATCCAATATCTGGCTCAGGAGTTATAAATTTTTCAAAAATTTAACATCAACTTCTGGTTTGGACTGGAAGTCAAGGTCACAGTTTGTGTGGCGCGTGATTAGTTTATGAAGACCTTTTAGATGATGTATGGATTGTAAGATTAAGATTTGTTCAAATATAAAGTTTCAATTCCCGGTTTGAATTGGAAGTCAATGTCAAATGAGGTCACACTTTATAGTGTTGGTTGAGTTACAAAAGTTTATATCTGATGACGTACAGAAAATAAACAACCAAAGTGTGGTTCAGGAGTTATGATTTTTTCAAATATTAAATTTCATATTCCTGTTTGAACCGGAAGTCAAGGTCAAATTTGGTCAAATTTTGTAAAATCGTATCTTAAGTTGTTACATTTGTTAAATTTACAAATGATGTCTAGATTGTTAACCCTTTAGCACTCGCGCGTTATTAAACATGCGTCATTACTCCTCAGCGCGCCATGAAAAATCACCAGATTTTTGGTCGTAACTAGGAAACTTTAGATAACTTTCCTTGAGATTATTTTGTTGTGTTACAAGTTGAGTTTATTTTGAAGAGAATGAAACTGTGTTTTGAATGATTTTCACAGTTGTTTTGTTTGCTTTCCCAAATTGAAGCTTTTAGGTTGGAAACATAACACAGATCAACAAAAATATGAAAACGCTGTTTGCGTTTATTGTACGTGGAAAAATCTGCACACAAAATTTTCTCAACTGCAATGTCATCTCAAAGCGCAAAAAAAAGACAAAAGTGATTGAAAATACACACAACATAGCTTTAGAATTGAAATTAATGCCTCTTTTACCAACAGATATGTAACTTCTTTACCTTCATCTCTTCGTAAAATCCTTGCAAATCACGGTATTACGTATGTCAAAACACCAATGAAATTATCGTGAAACAAGCGGAAGGCCGCCATTACTGTGTACATTGCGCGTGTGCGTGGTATGTACAATATGGTACGCACTATACGGAGCACGAACTGCTGCCCGTTGTGCTTAACATGCGTGCCTAGGACTTCCGACCTTTGAACCTTTGGAAGTGGATAGTCATTTTTTCGTATGGGAACCATGTGCTATTTTTAGACTAGTGTCATCTTGAAATTGCACTCTATCTACGACTGTTTGCTGCATTTTAATGTCATGTGTAAAATGCTCAATACAACTTGTCAAACTTCGAGGGCAGTTGTGGGCGGTATGCAGAGTAATACATGTAGGCAGGGCTCCTGCGGGCGGTAGGAGGGCTAAAGGGTTAAAATCAATTTTGTGGTTCAGAATTTATGATTTTTTCAAATAATAAGTTTCAACTTCCGGTTTGAACAGGAAGGCAAGATCAAATGAGGTCACAATTTGCAGCATTTGTGAAGTCTTTAAAGTCCTTTTTGATGACAAATAGCTGATAAAAACAAATTTGTTGTTCAGGAGTTAGGATTTTTTCAAATAATAAATTTCCTCTTCCTGTTTGAACCGTAAGTTAAGGTCAAATGGGGTCGCACTCTGTGTATCGGTTCTTAAGTTGTGGCACACTTTCCAATTCTGTATAGATTGTAAAAATCCACTGTGTGGTTCAGAGGTTATAATTTTTTCAAATATAAAGTATCAACTTCCGGATTGAACCGGACGCCAATGTCAAATGAGGTCGCACTTGGTAGTGTTGCAGACCTTCGTTTATAGAAATACAAGGAGCTCTTTTAATCGCTCTCCTGAGAATACTCAGGAGCTCAATTTGAGCTCCTCAAATCACTCTCCTTAGATTGTCCAGGAGCTAAATTTGTTTGACTTGTGTAACAGCATATAAATTCAGTTTATGTTTACTAAAATAGACAATAATTTTGTCAAGAGAAATCATAGATAAAAAACAAGGATAACTCTAAAAGCACCCCACAATTAATGACAATTTCAATCACAGTTTCCACCTACTACGTAACTTACTATAATCCCTCAATAAAGATGAATCGATGCATTTGTGAAATGAATCAAACCCTACTTACAAATGCAAAAGTGATAACCTATGGGCGACATTAAATCCTAGGCGCTCGGCCACCGAGATGTACACATGCATTCTGCGATCCTGAAAATAAGTGTCACGGGGTAGGGAGAATTTGACCACAATTGCACTGTGCGCAACATGTTTTTGTTACAAAATTCTCAATACTAGTGACAAGCAAAGTATTCCTACATCACAGTCAGTCGTCCTAGAGTCCAGTCGTCATGAGTTATGCTCAAATGGGCCAGTGCGTTGTGTGCAATGGAGGCAATTGAAGCATTTTGTGTTTTTCACGGATGTAAAAAATTAACCCAAAACAAAAAACGTTTGCTTATGTGTAGGCTGTGCCAACGTTTACATAACCAATGTTATTTATCTGCCTTGTTACGGTAGAATTATCAATAAAATACACCATAATGATCAAGGAGCGCTGTTGATCGTGCACAAGAAGACAGACCCAGGAGCGCAGTAGGAGCGCAACGCGATCCTCAAAAATGAAGGTCTGGTGTTGGTGAAGTCTTTGGAGTCCTTTCTGATGATGTATAGATGACAAAAATAAAATATGTGGTTCAAGATTTATGATTTTTTAAACATGAAATATCAACTTCCGACTTTAATCGGAAGTCAAGGTCAAACGGGGTTACATAATGTGTAGTGCGTGATTAGTTTGTTAGGACATTTCAGATTATGTATGAATTGTTAAAATCCAACAATGTGTGGTTCAGGAGTTATGAATTGTTCAAATATTAGATGGACTGCTATCCTCTGGGGTGCACGTTCACCGATCGATGCGAAATGTATTCCAACATGAACCTACAGTACAAATTCATCTACGTGTCAAATAATCACACATGCATTGAACACAGGATGTCAACGAAACCGAAATGTGCGATGCACGTATAGGCTTAGCTTGTGTTAATACACTATTTTGGGGGCAACAGGTGCGCTTGTCCTTTTTCGAACAGATGTAAAGTTTTAAATGTTGTCATCTCTGTGCAAAAGTTTCAGCAGGCTTAACGTTCTACAACCTGATACAGTAGTTTAAAAGTTATGAATAAGACAAATTTGAAATGTTTGAACCGGAATTCAAGGTCAAAGGGGTTATGTTCTGTGTAGCATTTGTCAAACTTTTAACGACCTATCTGATGATGTGTAGATTGTAAAAAACCAATAAGTTGTTCATGAATTATGTGTGTGTCATCTTGATAATTTGATATTAAGGTCCAGTTGTCTGATGAGCTTCAAAGCTCAATTCAATTTCAATCTTGAGTAATTATGCTGTAAATAACCCAGAAAAAGTTTTTTTTAAAGAAAAACACAAAGACAAACTTTGACCTTCCGGTACGACAAGAATTAAAGATCATACGAATTTGGTGTTATCTTTTTAAATGTAGCCCTACAATGTAGTCTTGAACTATCATAATCCCAATTAGGAAGATCATAGCTTTCAAATTCAATGAGATACAGTGAACAGCAAATGATAATTTTTCTACTTAAAAAACCTTGTAATTTGACACATGATGACATCATCATGACGTCAAGAAACTGTGTTGTCTTCACATTGAGGTTCAATTGTCTGATGAGTTTCAAGGTTCAATTCATTTCAATCTTAACTTATGCTGTTAATAAGAGTTCCGTGGAAGAAGCTAAGAAGAAGATGGAGAAGAAAGAAAAAACCAGCACAATATTGTGCACATACATGTATTGTATGAACACTTAAAAATAAGAAATAAACAAATCACTTGTATCGCACAAGCGAAAAAAGGCATATCATCCCCACATAATGAAATTCAGCATAATTCCGTTACCATGTAATTCGGTTACCACAGTTTTAGCAGAAAAGAGATATTTGAGAATATTTGAGATGGTCACTTCCCAAGCACTGGACAAAGTTAGTTCAAAGGAATCTTTTGTATTCCTAAAGAGTACTATGATTATGGCATGGACCATATACTCTCTATTTTAGGCTCAGACGACTGGATCGAGGATAACCATACCGATTCAACCATACACACTGGTGCTTTGATGTTTTGCTGAGGCTATGGTCCACATGTAGATGCCCAGATCACCCATCCAGTATGTCTGAAACCAACCATACTGCAACTCGCAAGTACAGGTTTGTATAAGATTTATTTAAATCCAACCTTTGATGACTGGTGTGATATGATGATGTTTCATGTCACCAACCACTTTCATTCCGTGATGCTCGTCCACTGAGGATGGTCTACCGCCAGAGGATTGGACTCTGGCTACACGTCTAACAGAGAATTATTTTTACATGGCGCCTTTTTACATCTGAGCTCATTTTGTATTAGATTTAAATATTTCAGGATCCTGTTTATTGTAAAGTTTATATTCTTCATTTCTTTTGATTGGCAATTTATTGTTTAAGTAATTCAGAGTTTCTGTTTTTGTGCATCATATCTTGAAGACTCTAACTTGGTTTTTATTTCAAAAAGGGAGTTGTAATTTATTTTCGGTTCCTGCCACTTTTGAAGGTGAACCCAGGGTTACACATGTACATGTAGTTACCTGTTTTAACAAATTTAACAATTACAGGTCTGTTTTGAAGACATTGCTACATATGTTATGGCTTCTACTATGCTTCAAAACTGCTTCTATTGTAAAATAGTTGTTGTAGCTAAATTCAAAGTTGATGTAGGCCTACTGTTTGTGTTTTGTTTTAAAGGTACATTTACATTCATACATGTACAATGTTTGTACTTTGGTAGCTACATTTAATTGGTTATGAACCTGACATTGGTTTTTTGTAATTTCTATCCGAAATTTTACTAAAGAGCAATAAGCATCTAGTGAAATTATTTTGTCTAAAATGGATTCAAAGTTCTTGTGAAAATACCATGACAGGTTTATTGTTGTTTTCTCGACAAGTAGATTTTCTATATTCAGCTGAAACTTTCACATGTGACTTGTACTATAAATCTTTCTTTATAATTTTGCCTGCAAATAAGCATTACACCTGTACACACGTTGACAAGAACCAAAGGATGACCCCTGCTTTTAAAGTCCCAAATCTCTTGTACACAAATTTTGTTGTCAGGTATTTTTATACAATATTGATAACGAATTTATCTTCCAGCCTAGTATAAGTCAATATAAGTCAGAGCGTTATTTTATGACAAACAGCATGCACGCGCAAAGTTTAGAATGTAATTTTTGCACTGACCGTATGCGGAGCGTGACGCATTGACACTCTCAATACGCAGAGTGCAATATAAAAACTGGGAGTAGGTTATCGCTTGATATCACACTCCGGTTCGAGCGTCTGATTGGAGGATTAGCGCGTACTGGAAGATAAGTATACATGTACTATTATTAGGGTTACTATTATTAAGTTATTAGGGTCATTCCGTGCCAAATCACCTAAAATTCTGAAAAGTTTGGCAGGCTCCGTCTCAGTCTGAGACGGAGCCTGCCAAACTTTTCAGACTCTCAGATTTTGCTAATTTTTTTCAAACATTTCCCTATGGGTGCAATGAGCACACACCAATTTTTGAAACCTACTTCTTAACATTTCTGAGATATGACCCCCTAAAAATTTAAGCCCCGCACCTTCATATTTACTTTTTGTGTTTTGGGCATTTTTAGAGGCCTATATCTACAAATAGAGATAAGATAATGTAAATACAAATTAATATATAGGGTATCTGGTACCACCATTGACTAGAATCTATCGTCAAAAGTACATGTACTGTAGCATAGGACATTTTTATATCAGGTACACGTAATGTCTTCAAAAACTGACATTTTAGCCTGCAGAATTATTTTTTGTCATTTTTGAGACCCCCTAGTGCCCAAGTGAAATGTCTTATAGCTTTTGTATTACATTTGGCTATGAACTACATGTAGGTGTATGTGACCTGATATAAGGATAGACCAATCACACCTTTGATGGGTATTTGGCAGGGGTCTGAATGTGGATTCTGGCTGTAAAAATCCCTCAAAACGCCTTTTCAATTGGTTATTTGACAACGTGGGACATTACTGACAGATTTACCAACTTTCACAACAATAGTATTTGTATCCAGTCTACTTGTGTGAGAAATAAAAAAATTGTTTCTCTACTCTTTTATGTAAAAAATTAAATAAATGAATATGCCTAGATTATATATGCAGTTTAGTGAAATCACTTGCTTACAAAAGAGCCATAGAGCCTAGACTTCCTGCAGGGATAGTTTGTACACCATCAAAGTATGTAGTGCCGCCACTTGAATGAAAAACCTCTGCACTCTTTGTGTACGAGTACAATAACTATCATGTACGTACATGATAACTATCATATATACAACTATTGGATGTACATAATAACTATCATGTATGACACGGTAACTCCGGACTTATCGTGTACGTAGACGATACTTATCTGTTCGTACATAATAATTATCAGGTTCGTACATACACGGTAATTATCATTTACATACACGATAATTATCTTGGATAGTGTACACACAATAATGACGATGCTTGTTCACGATCAACTTCAGACGCATCATCATCGTACACAATATTGTGCAGCATCTCCATGCGAAAAAACAGAATAAGTCTTAAGGGTGTTGTGTTCATAAATCATATGGTGAACTATTGTGTCATACATGTATGTACATATAGTACGTACTGTATGATAAATTATCTTGTACAAACATCATAATTTTGTCGTCCACGTACATGATAAGTCCGTAGTTATTTTGTACGTTGATGAGTAATTTTGTACTGCACGATAGTTATAAGGTACGCTTATTGAAAGTTGTCATGTACGTACATGAAAGTCATTGTGTACGTACACCAGTGTTGTTGACTCAAGTCGGTGACTTGGGACTCGAGTCAGATTGAGTTGCCAATTTCATTGACATGCGATTTGACTTGACTTGAGCAAAAATGACTTGTGATTTGACTTGACTTGTGATTTGACTTGACTTGAGAAAAAATGACTTGGTTACAACACTGTTGAATACTTAATGTCAGGTTAAAATTTTTACGGTTCAGATAAAATGTCAAAAAGTTCACTCGGAAGTTCCGCAAAACATGAACCACATCGCAATCACAGTTTACACAACGCACACGGTCACATCGTTTCCAATATAGAGGCTCCTAGTCTTGTAATCTCGTTCCTTTGGGTGCAACAATAAACATTGAACGCTAGAGGGCATTTCAAAACAATGAAATACCATTGGAGTAAAAGCCCTCTATTGGTGAAATATCCCAATGCATTACACAATAGATCACAACACCTGTTTGAAATGCCTTGACAAAAGACTTTACGTGTCAGTGCATGCTCAGATGGAGCAATGAGCCACCGGTATTCACGCAAAAGCCGTCAACAGCATGTCTTCAAAGCACAGTTCCTCAGAAATGCTAGCTTGTTTATGAAAAACTGAACAAAGTGTAGGCTTTATTTTACAAAAATGACACCACTTAGGACATTTTGGATCAACAGTTGTTTTACTGTAGGCCCAAAAATGTAAGATTTGTTTCTTCTTAAATGTGTTTTGTTTTGTTGTTTTGGGGAATTTTTGCGGGGAGTCAAAATTATGTGGTAGTGAAGACGCATCGTTTTTGATCACATCCGTGGTTGTGTCAACGTTTTTTCAATTTTATTTTTTTCACCTGTCTAGTTTTAAAAAAATTTAAATTGCCACGAAGCCCCCAACATTTGACAAAAATGCTGTGGTGCCCTTTTTACACTTACGAAATTGCTGCAATGCCCTTCAAATTCTTTTGAACACGAAGTTCGAGGCCTGTGGTTGTATTTAGTCTGTCACAACAGCATGGGAGTGGGCTTATCAGGACGTTATGTGACTTGTGACTTGACTTGACTTGCGAAAATCTGACTTGTGACTGGAGCTTGACTTGACTTGAGCAAAGATGACTTGCGACTTGACTTAACTTGAGAAAAAATGACTTGGTTACTGTACACTGTTGTACACAATAAGACATATAAGAGCGGGATTTTTTATCATGTGGCGGCACTACACTTCCATAGTGTACAAACTATGCCTGCAGGAAGTCCAGGCTCTGTGAGCTCTTTTGTAAACAAGTGATTTCAATAAACTGCTTACACAACAATAACCTTAAATTAGGCATTAAATCTTTTTATTTTTTTTACATGAAGGAGTAGAACTAAACAATTTTTTTAATTTCTCACACAAGTAGACTGGACACAAAGTATTATTGGGAAAAACTGGGCAATCTGTTAGTAATGTCCCACGTTGTCAAATAACCACTTGAAAAAGGCGTTTTGGGGGATTTATTAGCTATAAGCCTAGACCCATTGCACAACGCGCAGCACACTTGCACACGCATCTCCTGTCCGCCAATTTGGGTGTCAAAACGTGCACAAAAGGATGGTACACAAGTTTACACACGCATAGGTGCATAAACATGTGTTCCATCCTTTTGTGCACGTTTTGACACCCAAAATGGCGGACAGGAGACGCATGCGTATGTGCGCTGCGCATTGTGCAATGGGTCTATCTATAGGCACTTAACGTGTTCAGCAACCTACGCAATGTATGAAAAGTTTGCTCTTATCATTTGTTGTTGATGTATCACTTTCCACTTTGACATAGGCCTAAAATATTTTCTCATTAAATTCATCCACAAAGTCTCTGAAAGAGTGCAAGTGCCCTGATTGATTCTGGATGTGTCTCATTCTAATAGTAATACCATGGTCATTAGAATTAATATTTTTCAACGTACCTGTAGTGTCTTTACTTTACAGGAGCTAAATCTAAACATACAAATAAAATATTTTAAATCACAAAAATTAATTCTTACCAGATGACAGAGGGAGTTTTAAAAAAATCTTTTAAAGTGTTTTCATTGAACTGAGTACCAACAAATTTTCCACTGAGGAGCAGGCATGGTCAGTGAAAATTCCTCCGGTCAGAACAATAGCTGTGTTTTTTTTCTCAAATTGAAATTTATACTTATTAGAAAATGTCCACAACAGGTATAAAAGGTTCTTGGTTACCTATTAACCAAATCAAAGTCTTTTTTTGTTTATGTTGTGTACATGTATTGACTATAAGAACATCAATAGTATTATTACTGTATCGACAACACTGAAAAGTGAATTTTCTGGCACCCTGATATTGAAAAGACTTTGACTAAGAATAAGAGATCCACAATATGAGACTTGGAGATAGCCTATGCCAGTGTACAAAAATACCCAAAACTAGCATGAACATAATACGTAATAGTTCTTATTATAAAGTTATGTTCAGGTAAAATCCAACATGGTCCAAGCATTGTTTGTATTTTACAAACTATAAAGGAAGGCCTTTTTAATGAAAGGCCATGCGCATGCTGGCCCAGCCAGTGGAGACAAAGCCATTCATTCACAAACAACCATGCTGTTGTAAGGGTAACCATTTCCAACATTGCCGGGCATTGACTAAATAAGTACATGAAGTAAGTTGTATTGTAATCTGAAGTGTAACCATTGATGGAGGACATCTTCCACCACCAACCCGTGTCATAAGAAATTAAAACAACAAAGCCTTCTTTCCTTAGTCCGTGTGTACTGTGCATTTATTGGGCGACATTGCAAAAATGGAGGGAGAAAACAACCGTTGATGAGAACATTCATGAAGAGATACCGCAAATGTTCCTCTCAAATCATCGTAAGATACGCAAACTTACCATCGCAGAATGACTGTAAACACGACCAGAAAGAAGCAACACCTTAACGTACGTACACGACATAGATAACATCAAGTGACCTGGTATGATAATTTAGATGAGAAATGTCCAAATCCAGCAGATGCCCGATACTAAACTGCTTGAACCATTCAATCTCCTATAAATTCAACGGCACTTTTCTACACGTCGGTACGGTTGAGTGCAAGTGGTGCACGCTACTCTCGACCTAGGGAGTAGTAGTTGGACTAGTATCGTCTACTAGACAAAAGAATCCTGGCTACACGTCTAATGGTCTATGTAGCTCACTGCATCTGATCTCAGCTAGCTGAGCTGCTCTCTCTTCAGCTGCAGTCACACACACACACAGCAAGCAGCTAGCTCGGGGAGGCCGCGGCCCTGAATCGTCATGTACATGTATGGGGTACAATTAAATGTACAATGTACAGTGTGTGTTCCAGCTCAGAGCTCTCACATTATGTACGCCAGACACGGTGTGTATTAAGCTCTCAGACAATGTCAGAGCAAAGCCTAGGGTTGAGAATTAGAGAGCCGAACGAACTCCCTGTGTATGCCACGCAAAAGGAGATAGAAGGAAATGCCGTCCCATAGATTCAGGCCAGGCAGCGCAGGCTGCTGGGCGGCGAAGATAGTAATATATAGGACGTCAGAGTGGTCACTTCAGATGGGCCATTGTTTGTATACTATGATTGTTGGGATTGAAGCGCTATATTGTCTTTGATGGACGGATAATGAATCCACTTGATCCTCGCGCGGTCACACCACACACAATCGTTCAGCATTTACACTAAGCTGATGATCTGAAAGAGTGAGATATAGCAGCTACATGGATGTGGCTGGGAAAATCTTAGATAGGATCAGCTTGGCCGGCTCGAGCTCTTAATTCTAGAGAGGGGGAGGGCCCGCAACTTGCAGCAGGAGGAGGGGGGGGGGGGGGGTAGGCAACCTCGTTCCCAGTGGTATACGATCTCGCCGGGCGCCATGTTGTTTTCTTTCACAGAATGCATCCCTCGATCATCATATCCCCCCAGGAAGTGCAACTTTCAAATATCCAAACTTAATATGGGATATTTTATTTAGTCCTGCATGTTGATCCATTATGTGCGAGACTACGAAGAGCTCGCAGTCGACAAAGGACGCACAAGTCGTAGAGCAACTTCCCCCCCATTCTTTTTCAATCTTGTGATACATTTAACTGTGTATGCAGTTTAGAGCAAATATCGTAGTAGCGCATCGTATAGCACCTACGGCGCTATACGATATTTGGTTTAGAGTGACCATAAAAAGACATTTTAAATTTATTGCGTCGAAATACGTGCATTTTTACACGCGCGTACCAAGCGGGCGTTAAGCGCCTAGGCGCGATCGAAAGTTTTTTAAAGGGGCGTAAAAACAGTCACTTTTGGTGAGCCAATCAGCGTTGATTTTTAGTGTTTCCCGTCCAGGGGTTAGCAACCTCATTCCCAGGGCTGTTCGATCTCGCTGGGCGCCATGTTGTTTTATTTACCAGAATGCATCGCTCGATCATATCCCCCTTCTGGAAGTGTGACTTTGAAATATCAAAAAATAAGGGATATTTTAATTAGCTCTGTGATTGATCCATTCTGTGTTAGACACTACGCAGGGCACACTGTCAAAGGACGCACAAGTCATGGGGCAAAAGCAACCTCGTTCCCAGGGAGGATTGATCTCGCGGCGCCATTTTTCCCCAGCATGCCTTGCTCCTAGTGGAGTGAGGTATCGATGCGGCGCGCTGCCCATGATAGCGAGGCTGGGGCAAAAGCTCCCCTCTCATTCTTTTTCAATCTTGTTTACACATTTAACTGTATGCAGTTTAGGGTGCCCATAAAAACATGATTCATTTGAAATGTATTGCGTCGAAACACGTGCATTTTTACACGCGCGTACTAAGCGCCCGACAAGCGCCTAGGGCCGATCGAAAGTATGTGAGGGGAAGAGTGAAATCAAACATGTAGCAGTGTGAAAACAAACCATGAGATAAAACTAGTTTGGCCACATAGAACTTTTGCTGGTATACGATATGTGCATCATATAGATTATTTGGGAGAAGGACACTCAAAGAAAATAGAAGGACCGGAACGCACTCACAATGTTCAAAAGCTATAGGTTTATTTATGAAAATTCTCCCCTGATGATGGAGAATCATTTATGGAAACTAAAGCTGGCGTACGAGGCGTCATATAATTTGTATTTTTCCCTTCCAGGGGTTAGAGACGTACGCGAAGTTAGCGGGCGTTACGGCGCGCTGCCCATGGTAGCGAGGCTGAGGGGTTAGAGACTTAGACCGTGTCCGAAACGCCGACTTCGGCCGAAGTACGGCTAGACCAGCGCGTCTGTCGCGCAGTTAGCGGGTTATGTACGGCGCGCTGCCCATGGTAGCGAGGCTGGACCGACACTACTGTACTCAAAATCTTTCCCACTGCACTTGGTATTGCTTGGCATCCCCCCTTCCCCTTATGTTCGATCTCAAGCATGATTAAATGCGCTGGGGATGGGAGGGGCTAATGTACGTATACACATGCGCATTGGACCATTCCACTTACCTGTGTCACCTCTTCCCGTTTACGAATAAATGAAAATTCGTTGCAAAAAGTCATTGTTCGTTTGTATGAGCTGAAAATATGGCTCAATCACAACATTCTGATCTTCTTTACTCCACGAAGCATCCATCCTTTATCATAATTTATCGTTTGTGTATGTTGTGACTCAGTGTGCGCTGCAGTGTAATCGTTCCCATAACGACATCCTAATTCTATCTTTATGATTCAGTGTAACAAACTCATCAGCCCATCCCAGTGGTCTTGGATCGAAACCAGTGGCGCGGATCCCGGGGGGCAGGGGGCACGTAACATTTGGGTAACATTTGAAAGAAAGAAAAAAAAAACAAAACAATCCTTTTTTTTTTTTTTTTTTTTACTTAAAAAAAACAACTATTTACTGCTTAAACATTAGCATCAAGTGTGTGTGGTGTCTTTTCCTCCAGCAGGAGGATGGTTTTCTTTTTCATTCTATGCCTCCCTATCAATATTGTTTCTTTCTGCCAAAATGAATATTTCATGATATGTCACTTGTGATTTGCATATAACATAAGCGTTTGAAACCT
>JAUELU010084476.1:0-16574 GCA_032357145.1 Evasterias troschelii
TCAATTAATTATTATTTATTTATTTACTATTTAAAATAAGTACCCTTAGTACTACCTAGTAGGCTTAGCAATTCATGCTTAAAATACACAGGACAGGACATGTACTATACACTATACCACATCAGTAGTGAGTATGTATGTAGTAAGTGTACAATGTGCCCTCGGTTTCTGTGTCAAAAGACACTAGCCCTGGCTGGCAGAGAGATCCACGACCACGTAGGCTCATGTTTTCTTGTAAAATGTAAATTCAGCGTAAAAAAAAAAATGTTGTTATACATATATAATGATTAAGAAACTAAAAATTACCAGTCAATTATATTCAAGCGGTCATTGGCAGCTGGTGGTATATTTGCGTCGCATTCGTTGGCTTCGACAGCAGCCTCGTCGTCTTGCTGCACGTTGTTTGCTCGTACGGCTTAGCTCCGCGAACAACTTCTACCTCATTCGCTATCAAGTTGAGGTCCTCAAATCTGTCAATGTCTATGGATGAACTCCAAGATATGTCACTAAACCCATCAGAATCTACGCTGATTTCCTCCAAATGTTTTTCACCAGAGTTTTCCTCGAGTCAAAATGCTTGCTTCTTGTGAACTATCGAAAGAACTATCACAATCAGCGAGTGATCGTGAATCTGTACAAAAGTGCTAGCGTGGTGTGTTTGATGAGTCTGGGTAATAGACTTAGTCAGTCGTTGTTTTCGTGCTTATGACGTCACGTACCAACAATCGTGACCTCGGCCTTTTCAGATTTCTCGACGCGCAGGCTTTTCAAAAAAGTGTTTTTTTGTGGGGGATTTTAATTCTTAAAATCAACATTAAGTACTTGCATGTTATCTTTGATATATCAGTTACTAGATTTTGAAATTTGATTAAAATGGGAATCGGCGCTGTAAACATACTTTAAGTTCAAATGGTGTACTGGTTGGTGGCTACAGCAGTTACATCGGCTACAAGAGCGAGGCTCCATTGAAGCATGCAGTAAATTATGGACGTGTACTGAAGGATAGGAGAAGGTTAGAAAATATTAAAAGACCAAAGGGTGTACTGGTTTGTGGCTAAAGCGGCTACAGGAACGTGGCTCCATTATGAAGCATGCAGTTAAACATGATGGTTGTGTACTGTATTTAGGGGATGGGGGAACAACTAATGTTGCAAGTCCAAAGGGTATTGCAGCTTTTGTCTACAGCGGTTGTACATCATGTGGGGTACGCATAAACACAAGTAAATATTACCTGTAAAATACACTGATGCAAGAAAAATCGGCCCTGGTTTATTAATTTAAAACTATAATAATGCATGAGAATCAAATTGATTAAAATTTGGTTAGGCATTTTCTCACTCTTACCTGTGGCATATCTCAATCTAAATCTAAATATTGCTAACCAATATGGATTTCCATAGGTCAAATAGCAATGAATGTACTACCAGCACCTACATGTAGCAGTAACACAAGGACTCAGTTGTATCTGAAAAGCGCATAAGCTTTGCTGATATTAAAGATAACATGTCATAAGGTTGCAAAATTCAGTTCGGACAACATTTGTTTATTTTTCAACTTAAACATGACAATCAAACATGAGACACTATAATGTAAGTTTCAAAAGTGGCTAAATCTCTTCCGTTAAAAAGCCAGCTTGTACGTATCCATTAAATACCAATATCATCTATGATCTATAATACTGTTGTGGTACCTGCTGCTAAAGTGTATATTGGATTCAATTGCCTGATAGCTATCAGGTAACCTCAGTGGTCTAGTGGAAAGATATGGCAAATGTCAAGTGTTTGACATCAACCGTTAATGTAAAATGATTCGACAATTTAAAATGAAATTGGCCAATTAAAAATGAAATTGGCCAATTAAATAAATCGGCAAGTTGTCTCTCAAAATGATTACATCAAAAAGTGTACAGTTTTGACAAATCGAAATAAGCCACATATAGGTACAGTAAAGTAAAACGTGTAAATAAATTTTACAAAACTTTGGTAAAATGTTGATTTCAATGATAACATCAAAAATTTCTTAAAACACCAATAATGGGTCATTTCGTGTCAACTCATTCGATGGGTTGGCAGGCACTACTCAGACTTTGCTTTTTAAAATTTTATATGAAAGTTATGATGTACGTACATAATAGTTATTGTGTACGTTTACGATAAGAGCAGGATTTGTTTATTCATGTGGCAGCACCATGCTTCCGTAATTATCAAACCGTGCAAGCAGAAGTCCAGATGCTGTGGCTCTTTTCGTAAAAAAGTGATGTCACCAAACTATACATACACAGCAAATTACATTAATCATTAAAAAAGTATCTGCCAACCCATCAGGTGAGTTGGCACAGAATAACCTTTATACCAAAATGTGTAAATATTGAAGGAATTTACAATTGTGAAAACGGTAATGATATGGTGCATATACATGTACTATCAAAGTTCAGTCTACACTTTGGCGTTAGCGCGACGACGACTGTTGGTAATTTTGTTTGTGATGCATCTTTTCAATGTGTTGTCATCAGGAACTACCCATTGCTCTATTGATGTCTTAGACTTGACGAAATCTGTGAGAATCAATAAGATGCAAACTTTAAATGTTTGTTTTGGGATTACCAAAAATGTTGTGCCTAATTTTGTTCAGAAAAAAAAAATAAAATGTTTGAACTTCAGTTTTTCCTTAGAACAAACTCTAGATATTGAAGGTTTAGTAAGTGTAGCGTGATCCATTTTGGGTCCTTGTTTAACCTGTTGCAAAACGCCTACAGGAAAACACAACGGCAATCAGAATACTTCATTTAACAAGCCTTTATTCAACTTCAGCAACACGTCCGCTCTGGACTACATCAGTATTTCAACTCCTTTACAATAGAAAAACACACACGCAACACAACGCTACAAAAGGGCGCCAATCCTGCCAGCGCACCTGGATAATCTCTTATCTTTACATAAATTGTTATACAATGTTATACATCAGCCAATGCGCGGGGTAATTCGTCCAATCATTGCACAGTTCACACAAAGTTCAGGCAAGCTGCCGTGGGAGCATTGTCCTTCCATCATCCGACGGGGTACGGTACTCCAGCGCACCCGGTGGGGCTTTCCTCTATACACAGAGCATACAAGTGTTCGTTACAGTAAGTAACCTGACCATTGTATCAACAAGTTTTAAACAGTTTTAAATGTCAGATCAAAAAAGTAATTCAGTTCAACTTTGTTTTGCTATATCAATATTGAAAAAGATTTTGGTCATGGCCGATCAAATTTCAATTTTGGTTTGAGGATCTGTTTTTTGGTTTTACCTTTAACAAAAAAAAGGACTTATCTTGAAGGCACTGAACACGTTTGGTAAATATCAAAGACCAGTAATGTCACTTGGTGTGTGTCCTAACATATGCATAAAATAACAACCCTGTGAAAATTTGGGCTGAATTGGTCATTGAAGTTGCAAACAAATATTGAAAGAAAAAACACCAGTGTTGCACAATTTGTGTGCTTTCAGATGCCAATAAGACTTCAGGACTGAAGTATTTTATTATTTTAGTGAGAAGTAACCTCTTTCTCAAAAACTATGTTACTTCAGAGGAAGTTGTTTCTCACAAAGTTTTGTCTCCCTATCTTGGTCACCCGAACACCTGCGTATTTGTTGGGGTCAACAGGGTCATTGACTAGCAGTCTCTGTAAAACATAAGTAACGTTGACGATAAGAGATGTTTTCTTTAGTTCTATAAAAAATTCAACCTTTGAAGGCTATAGTTAGTGTGAATGCGAATGCTAGTTGGAATTTGTTCCGTCAACAATGTGAAAACAGTGCCGTGATTGCCTACGTCAGAAAAATTTGCTTTACATTCACTTTCAGTAAAAACCAGTATCTCAAGCTCATAACATTAGGGAATGACGAGGTTCGTATGGCTTATTAAAAGCAAAGCACAGTACCAATATAACCCATTTTTATTTTTTATTACAACAGCCCATTTCAGAAGTATTTAAACTGCGGTTCAGACCAAATGATGTACAGTGACATGTGTATGGGTTGGGTTACCTTTGTCCATAAAATAATGTGAGAAGCAGTACAATAAAACATGTGAAATTAGTATTCATTTGTGTGATTTGTACATGTAGCACTGCCAAATCAGATCACGTGATTGTTATTAAAGCAAGCTCACTTACATATATTATGCTTCATTGTTCTGCTTGAGTATTATGGTGACATTATTTTTGCACCTGTTTGAGCCATGCACAACTGCCCTAATGTGTGTATATATGCACTATGGGTCATGAAGGTTGTGTGCACAACAATAGAAAAACACATGCACATCTCAACCAAACTTGAGGTGACCTATATAAAAGGAATTATGATTAACTGCAAATTATACTCAACATATGTTCAGCTGGGCAACCGGTGCTCACATTTGGTTGTTCTTCTCTTGGCTTTGCCTCAGGCTTCGTCTCGGGCTTCGTCTCGGGCTTCGCCTCTGACTTCGTCACAGGCTTCGTCTCGTGTTTCCTCTCAGGCTTTGTCTCGGGCTTCGTCTTGGGCTTAATCTCCTATAGAAAATTATAAAAGAAATAGTGAAGTTGGACATAAGCATTGGGGGCACGCCAGCTTAGAGCCTTACTCTGGAATAAAAGTTCAAAAGGATTGTTTACTCAAATCACACGCAATTAAAGCACAATGAGATTTGTGTATACATGTATAACAAATGTATATACATGCACACATACATATGTTGACCAGTAACCATGGCGATAATGTCATCGAAGTCATAAGTAGGGAGTGAAGACAACCACTTCAAATTGCTTGAGCTGTCAGACTAGCTGTTTAAATGGGACGTGCAGTTGGCAGCTTTTGGGGGAAATAAATGACTTATATAAATATTAACCTGCTCAAACACAGCCTGTTTTTTTTAACGCAATTATCATTAAAATAGACAAAATAACACATTCGAAAATAATAACTATAAATAAAAAACTGAGTGTAAGCTTACCCAGGTCAGATGTCTTAGACTGAAACACAACTCGATCAGTGATAATTATTTTTAAGTCTGTAACCTCACGTTGCAGTCTGGCTTTTTCGTGCTCTTGCGTCTTTAAGGCTGATTTAAGTTCCATTATTTCATCTACTAGGCGCTCAACATGTGATCTATGCCCCTCCAACTCAAGGAACATGGTGATTGTTGAATCAATTTCTGTAATAGAAAAAACATCAATGTTGATCGTTACTGTTTTGTTTGTTTTTTACAGATCATGAATAAAGACCTATTGAAGTGTTGCCTGTTTTTAGTTCTATGTACAGCATTTATAATTCTTGTTGTTTTTTCCGTTTACAATTTCATGAAATAAACAGGAAAACCAAATAACACTTGCGTGTTTAATAATTTGGTCCAAATTAAACTGCTGTTTTACTTGCATCTGATAAAAGTAGGCAATGCATGTTATTTTAAATGCTGATGTTGCTGTAATGCATGAGACCAATTTCACCCAAAACAAGAAAAGTGCAGTTTTATCTACAAAGGATACTGAACACTCACCGCCATCCTTGGTCAGTAGGGCCATCGATGTCGGCTGAAGTGGCTCGACACCTGCAGTTAGCCTGGTGAAAGTCTGGTTGGGCTGCTCAAAATGTGCAGGAGCATCTGGTATAGTACAATACAAGTAAAGTATTGCATATTAATACAAATAAGTCACAATAAGTCACACATTGAAGCATCAAATAAAAAACGATCCCTTTTAGCATAATCCATGGATCTTGACAAACTTACCATGCCCAAGTACACCCTTCATGCCAACTAACATAGCAAGGTGTGCAGTCTTCTCTGCATTTGGCTTACTGGGATTGTTCTTTGCAGTGGGCACTATATAATTAGTATGGGAAAAAGCCTAATTTTTAGTGTGATTAACAAATCATGGTTAAAATGATGGTGTTTTCTGAATCTTTTAAAAGTCAATTAAAGCCGTTGTAACTATCTTCTCCTCCTTTTAATTTGTGATACGAAATTTTCACCCTGCAAATACTATCAATGTGTGACATTACAAGGTCCCAAAGCAATTTGTCTGAAAAAATGCAAACAAAAATGGGAAAGTTATAAACCCTGGGTAGTCATCAAATGACCCCCCCCCTTTGTTGTTGGCCCAATTGGGTTAGTAGAGTAAACATTTCAAAAAAAATTGTAAAAAACTGACACATTCATGTATGAATAATCATTTAAATACCTATTTTGGCTTTGGCATTACCAGTTTTCTTGTCCTTGTTGTTGGTAGGCCTACATGTATTGCCCTGTTGAGCCGAATAACCTTAATGACAGAAGGGTCCACTTTGTTAAAAAAAGGGAGAAACAAAACCTGAATTTAAATAATTACATTTAAATAAAGTTCCATACAAATTATGTCACAAAAAGATAAACTATAACTCTTGAAAACTGTGTACATGTTTTAATATTACAACACTATGGCGAAAAAAAGGTGGATTTTACCGACACCTTGCAATTCCTTAAAATAATAACTATAGAAACAAAGAGTCAATACATGTATATAATTGTTTGAAAAGGACCTCAAATTATTGTTCTTATTTGTAGGTTTATCTACATTAATAACATATGCACAATCTTACCTTCATAAACTCAAGTTTTTTAAATGTTAGAATGAAAGTTCACAAGCTTGTATAACGGTGTTATCAACAAGGTTCAACTGTAGAAATGATTGAAATGAAGTTAGTGAACAAGCAATATAATAAAATGCAACAAAACGTTAGGCCGTCTCAATTGAATAATATCAGGTCAACTTCTTGAATTTGCTATGTAACAGCTGATAATATCAACAGGGAGAGAACCTAACAAATAACAGTATTATTAGTTGATATTTCTGTACACGGAAGCATTATGACATGCAACCAGTAAATACTGTAAAATTAAGGTTTGAACGAGTTATGATTTTGTTGTAGCACAGATGAAAACTTTCATGGCTGTTTCAAGCACAGGTTTAGTGATTTTTTTTAATACCTGCACCAGAACCAGCATGGCAGAAAGCACTACACGCAGTAGGAGAGAAGCTACGCTTTGGTGGCGACGAAGGAAAAGTTGGAAAAGCGCGTCTCCAGAAACAACAACAAATTGTTTTATCAGCTCATCAAGCAGTTGTAGTGCAAGCAAATGGACATTGCGGCCCAGATACCGACCCCTACGATGCCTTGCTTGAGCCGAGCAAGGACCATGGGTTTCCCTCAGGCGTTCATGTTCCCCAATGTTTTGTCACCGTGAAGAATGGCCGGTTTCCACTTGTACTTTACAACGAGATGGATGCAGAAATAGTTGTACCAGATAAAGTTGAGCTAGGCACACTATACTTGGGTGCCCCGAGGAGTCCTAAAGAGCCAGATCATGAGACTAATCCACGTCAATCTCCCCTTGATGCTTCCAAGAATGATTCCCCTGCTGGGGTTGCTTCCATCAGTCTTGACGAGGACCCTTATCCCCTACCTATCCCAGTTGATGTTGACCCAGCTCTGATGAATGCTGAACGTCATGACAAGCTCTGCACCCTCCTGCGAACCCATGAAGCTTCGTTCTCATCTGACAGTCAGGACTTTGGTTTTACGAACACAGTATCACATAGTATCGAGACAGGCGGTTCACATCCAATCAGACAGCGTCACCGTCCCCTCCCACCATCTCAATATCAAGCTGTACGTGATCACATCCAAGGTCTATTGGAGAAGGGTGTTGTCCAAGAGTGCTCGAGTCCATGGGCCTCTCCAGTTGTAGTAGTGCAGAAGAAGGACAAGTCCATCCGATTGTGTGTAGATTATCGTTTGTTGAACCGAACCACTCATCGTGACTCGTTCCCCCTTCCCCGAATTGAGGAGTTCCTTCAGGCACTCGGAGGAGCAAAGTACTTTAGTGTGCTTGACTTGACCAGCGGCTACTATCAAGTAGCAGTAGATCCGGCTGATGTTGAGAAGACAGCTTTTGTTGTTCCTTTTGGTCTTTACGAATACACTCGTCTCCCATTCAGACTCTCCAATGCACCGGCCACATTTCAAAGACTGATGCAGCGATGCCTTGGAGACAAGTGTTTTGAGAGTGTTCTGATTTACTTAGATGACGTTATTGTCTACTCCAACAACTTTGACACACATTTGTCACACCTGAAGGCGGTGTTTGCACGACGCCAGACCCATGGGCTGAAACTCAAGCCGTAAAAATGCCATCTTCTTCAGAGTAAAGTCTGCTACTTGGGACATATGGTTTCGAATGAAGGTGTAGCAGTTAACCCAGAGAAAATATCCGTGGTACAGAGTTGGCCAGCACCCACAACTGTTCGAGAAGTTAGGGCTTTCCTTGGCTTTACTGGGTTTTTCAGAAGATTTGTCCGAGGATATGCAACCATTGCCTCTCCCCTTTTCAGACATCTACAATGTAAACCAGGTGGTAGACGAAAGGGAAGTAGACCGCCCGGGACCAAGATAACACTAGATGCGGAGGACCAGACTGCTTTTTCAACTCTAATAGGCTGTGATAATGAGGGCGATGTCATTGCGTATGCTTCATGCACACTGAAACCTGCTGAACGGTCGGGTCGATACAGCGCTTTTAAACTTGAGTTATTAGCAATCAAGTGGGCGGTGACAGAAGTCTTCAAAGACTACCTTTTGGGACATAAGTGTACCATCGTGACTGATCACCATCCATTGAAGTACATTGACACCGCCAACCTCGGCTGTACAGAAATGAAGTGGGTCCAACAGCTAAGTTCCTTTGAGTACGAGCTCCAATATAGGCCGGTTAAGTCCAATCAAGCCTCGGATGCCTTATCACGGAAGGAAGGAGTGGAACACCTTACTAGCACAGTGTTGTCATCGAGCTCTATCAAAGCCTGTGTTTCAACCTTCACAGATGGTGTGGAGCTACCCCCGGCATTCTGTCATCATATAGAGGCCTGTTGTACAGGTGGGTTTCGTCACTACTCTGGTTGTCACTTACCTGGATACACCAATCACTAGGCAGAGTCATGAAGTTTGTTACCAGGAAACAACAACCATCAAGAGAGGAACGAGCAGATTGTTCGCATGAAGTGTTGCGACTCCTACGAGATTGGGAACGGCTCTCTCTTCAGGATAACTGCCTCTATCGTAGAGTTATTTCTCCGTCTAATAAGCAAACACACCATCAGTTGTTACTCCCAGTTCTTCTTCGTGACCAGATCCTGACCAAATTCCATGATGAGGCTGGACATTTTGGTCCTAAGAGTACATTCAGGTTCATCTGGCCGAGATTTTACTGGCATGGCATGAATGATACTGTTAAGCAGTGGTGCACCAGCTGCAAACGATGTGCTGTGAGCAAGCCCTGGTCAGGTGCACCAAGCCTCCCTTTGGTTCGATAACAGCGACGGCCCCAATGGAGACACTTGCCATGGACTACACAGTCCTTGAGCCATCAAGTGATGGGATTGAGAATGTTCTGGTGGTTACTGATATATTTTCCAAGTATGCTTGGGCAATTCCAACCAGAGATCAAAAGGCGTCCAATGTTGCAAAAGCCCTTGTCAAGCATGTTTTCATCCCATATGGCTGTCCACTGCGGTTACACTCCGATAATGGTAGGAATTTTGAATCCCAGATAGTCTCAGAGCTGTGCAAATTGTATGGGATTCAAAGGAGCCACACAACCCCATATCATCCATCCGGGAACGGTCAATGTGAACGCTTTAACAGAACTCTCCATAATATGCTCTCGGCATTGCCAAATAAGAAGAAGACCAGATGGACTCAGTACTTACAGGATTTGCCTACAACTGTTCTGAGCATTCAACCACTGGGGTTGACCCGTTCTTCCTGATGTACGGTAGGAATGCTTGCTTCCCACGCAGTCGGATCTTAGGCGTGGAAGCCCCTCCTTCAAAACCCAGGGATGTAAACACATACATGAGGGAGCACCAGCGCACCCTTCAGACGGCTCGGAAGATTGCTACCCTCAATACTGACAAGGCTGTGGCTGCCCGAAAGGCTGTAAGGGCAGGGAAGGTGTTCGAGAGGCCTCTTGGCATTGGACAGTATGTGCTCATCCGTTGCCGATCACACAAAGGCCGATCAAAAATCAAAGATTTCTGGGAAGAGGAGCCGTACATGATCATTAACGACCTTTTGAGGATCAGCCGGTCTACGTGGTAAAGAATCAACATGGCAAGGAAAAGGTTCTTCATCGCAACGAGTTGAAACTATGTCCATGGCTTCCAGACAATCTCGCTCCTTCACCTCAATCCAGTAGCGGCCATGACTCTTCTTCTAGTGACGACGGTTCTTCTTCGCCCCCAAGGGGGTACTTTTTCCACCAGGTTCCGGCACCTTCTGATCTGAATGACAAAATCTCAACTCCCGACATCGCTGACGTTGCCCTCTCCAGAGGAGACCATCAGGAGCCCAAACACCGCTACCCAGTGAGACACAATCGAAGTAAGCCACAGGAGCGGCTTACCCTCTAAGGTGAATGCTAGATTAAAATTTTTACCATGATTGCCACAGGCTTTTCAATTGTTCCAAAAAAGTGGATGATAGTATGATTAACCCAAATTTATCGTATTTCTCAATCTTTGAGACAAACCCGCAAAAAGAAAATGCAACTGGTTTGTACAGCTCATTCTGGGAACCAACTTATTTTCAGATTGATTGTATTTTATGACTTTGTCCAATCAGCATTGTTCCTGCCCTTGTACTTTGTTCACCAAATGTACAAAAACGCATCCAATTATGTACCAGTTGATAAATACTCAGTAAACATTGGCAATTTATAGCAATCAGCAATAGAAGAACATTATTAAAATCACACCATGAACAAATCAAACTGCATGTATATCAATACATTATGCTTCAAAATTTGTAATCTCATATCATAAACCAGTTGGATTCCCTTGGGTATGTTTGATTAGTTTAAAAGTCATAATTTCTCTGGTAAACAAACTGGCATTGTATACATATTTTTTCGTTTTGAAGACTTATGTGCTTTTTTTACGGATACACGCTCCCGTTGTTGCACCTTCAGAACTTCCTCCTTGTCCTCTATTTAAAACAAAATTTGTAAACATTCTAAATTGCCAAGTACACTTCGTGGAGGAATTGATTACTTAAGTCATAGGAAGGCCATAAAGATGTAAGCAATTATGGACATATTAAAATCCATGAAGCTGTGAGGAGCCCTACTTGTGCATTCTAAACTAATTGTCTTTTTAATAAGGTTTAATTCTCCAGTTGGATATTTTCAATGTTATTAATGTTTCTCACCTCTTGTTTGATAAATGACTGTTTTTCTGTAGCATAATATTGTCTCTTTGTATAGTGCATCATATTGATGCAGTCACTAATCACATATTGATGAGTGGTGGCGCTCTTTGTTTTTGCCCACTCTTGTGTGAACTCCTGACCTTTTGACCTACTTGTGCCAAGGTCACCACTCCTGCACAATCTTTAACAGGTAAGCTTCAACCAATTTTTAGTAGGATTTTTATCCCTAAATATCATTAAGCAACCAGAGTAGTTGGGACCCATCCTTTAGTTATATTATTCATAAATGATTAAGGATCATTGCCATTATAATTTGTATTTTTATGCTCTTTGGAAAAAGGGTGTTTTTTTTTACTAAGAAAAGTTAGGAAAAGTGAAAGTTATTATTGTGCAATCTGCATTGTGTAATATACACATTTGTGAAGTCACATGTATGAGCCAAGTTATGCACATGAGCCCATTGGGACTATGCATAGGAATTCAGGAGAAGTTAAGTTGAAGATATTTAAAGGAAGATATTTGAGATTAGTAGTAATTAAGATGACTTTGTCATACCTTTATTTATTACTGACAACATTTTGGCATTGGGGTATGAGTGTGAATAGTAGTTGTGTGTGTGTGTGTGTTTCTAGAATGTGTGTAAGTTAAGTTAGCGCTAACAAAGTATGCTAGTGAGCTCATGCCTTTTGTCATCTGTTGTTGGGTTTATATCGGTGTGACATTGTCATAATGGTATTAAGAGATTTGTAGATTCAAAGTCATGATTTGCTATTCTGTGATGTAAAGTGTTTAGAATTGAATGAGGTAGTTTGAGTGAAATAGACTACACAGGTTGGAAATGTAACAATCGGATTTAGTACTCACTTTTTAGTGTAGAGTTGACATACATTATCTAAGATGTTAACTTGATTGACTATTGGCAGTGACTTATACTAGACTTGCGTATTGATCTATATGTGATAGGGTCACACAATTCCGAATTTAACTGGTTGTATTTTCAATTACATTTTAGGAATTGCCCCCGATCAAGGTAGTTTATTATTTACTTAATTTTTCATGGTAATTACGTATGTATGTGTATACTAAATCAGCTTTCTCTGTGTTATTTTATACCACTCCTGCACAATCTTTAACAGACTTGTGCAGGACATAGATCACTCGTGCTGAGTTCACAATAAAACCGTTTAAGCTAAGAGACAATTCAATGAGCCATCCGCCTTAAAATCCGTACCTGTGTCCAACTAAATATTGTAGTGCCCTCGGACCCCTTACAAAGAGGTAATAGAATTTCTAGAATGTTTGGGAAAATTATATAAAAGTCAGTTGAAGCATAGCCAGGCATGCTTTTCATTTCCATCTTAGATAAGTTTACCTTAGGTAACAAAGACTGGATAACATTAGGCCTACTTCTAGAAACTAAGGCTCAGCACAGAGCCTTAACAAAAAAAAGTTATAGGCCTAGTTTCTAGAAGTAGGATTACGTGAAAATTGACAACCTCTCCTTCTGTAGATACAAATATAACTTCTGAAGTTTTCCAACTGGGTTCTGAATTATATGTCAAAAAAGGCAATTGCTTTTGGGCTTATATTTCATACGTACCAGATACAGCCAATATTACGGCCTTGAAGAAACCGTGATTCTTCCATGGGGCCATGCAAGGTTGGCAAATGCAAAAACGGTTGTGCTGCCCCGTGGAACCATTCTCAAACTCTACCATGCCTGACCTGAGCACCTCTGACACCACTCCATCATCGTATTTGACACCAAAAAAAGAATTTACTTCATAACTTTGACATTATGACAGAGAGAGATATTCTGTCCAAACTTGACAATCACCCCATACTTGTTCAAATCAATGTTGGGCATGTCATTAACTAAGGCCTGGAATTACAAATTGTTTAGGGCAAGGCCACTTTGGCCTTGAAGCAGGCCAAGAAATGATGAGGTTCATGGAGTCGATAGCGTATCGAACCTCATCATATGATCATGTCATATTCTAGGGTAGGAGTAGGGAGTAGGTTACTGTAAGTGTAAGTGTACATACATCACATGCTAGTAATACTTACGATTGATCTATCTATTCAATTCAATGAATGATCAACGGACAGATTTGAAATCCAACTGATTGTTGTGTGAGAAAAGGGTATATCTATCATGTTATTTAATATTATGTAAAATATATTATAAAATTGTTATCATGATTTATAAATAAATATTATTAAATTTAGAGTGTAGCCCAGTCACCATTCAAATGCAACAATGCCAATCCATTGAAGTGGATTGGTACTACTACTAGTATTAGGCCTGTTTATTATTTGGTGGGGATTTGTAAACGTTAACCGGGGTGTTAACAGGTTTCTTATA
The DNA here is from genome assembly GCA_032357145.1 of Evasterias troschelii. NCBI lineage: Eukaryota > Metazoa > Echinodermata > Asteroidea > Forcipulatida > Asteriidae > Evasterias > Evasterias troschelii. The sequence continues at coordinate 13,628 of JAUELU010084476.1, forward strand.
TTATAATTAATTTATTAATAATACATATTAATCTTCTTAATCTTAGTTAGTTTCATACCATCGAGGTCAACAACCTTTACTTTCCGGTAACTGTTTCGCATGAGATCCCCCAAAAAAATTAACAATGAAAAAACTTGATGGGTCGATTGAAATCGTACCGACTGCTGTATGTACGTAACGTATTTAATGGTCGTTGTTCATTCGGGGGTTAGAAAAGTTGGAAAAGTTCCCGCTCGTCGATCGTCCGACCATTAGTACGCGCGCACCAGTGTGATGTCAGTTACGCGTTAAGCCGCCTGATTGGGCTTCTTTTGATAATCGCCCTTTACACGAACGTAGGATATGCAAAAGTAGCATATTTGGGCGTATAAATTGCTTTACCAAAAGTGACTGACAGTGGCAGGAACCTAATAGTTATGTATTTGTGTTGTTAAAATAAGTATTATTTTAAATTTTGAGTATACTTTTTTAAAAGCGAAAATAAATATAGACGCTAAAATTGTTTTAAAACAAAATATGGTTATATTTAAACCCTGCTTTTGCAAAAAAAAATAAATTAAAATTAAAAATTCAAATACAAACTCTATTTTATCACGATGAATGCTGGGACGGACGATGACCGTTCGTGGGTGCGTTTTACGTGTGTACTGTGTATGTACAACGTCTACGTTGGTTGCGTGTCCTGTGTGAATATGTGTGTGTGTGTGTGCCCTGCTCCCCCCTGCCTGCAGCATAAATCCGATTGTACTACTAGTACTACTAGGTCTTGACTGTTTCTAGCCCCTGAAGGAAATTCCTTCTCTTTCGTGGGGAAACTTAGTACAGATTAAGAAATCTTCGCCAACAAACCCGGGTATTTTAGGTAAGATAATGCTCATATCATAATTGAGATTAGTTTTATAGTTTTTAATGTCACAACTGACCATCGATGGCTACCACATGAGTGAATTAAGGGGTCTATATCAGTTATCACTATCTTTCATTTAATTTGAGCCGATACATAACGCAATAGTTTTCAGAATGGTCGTTGATAGGTGAATATTTCATGTTTTTTTGCTAGCAATAAACTTCAGTTTCCTTTGTACTACACAGCTAAAATTTTCCCATCACACTCATTCAGTATGCATGTAGGCATGTATTTACTTTTTGTTGAGTTACATGTAAAAACATCTTCAAAAAATTATATTTACCACCCATTTTCTCACAGTTGTTTTCTCTTCATCGCGTCACTTGCGCGTCACTTGCGCGTCACTTGCGTGTCACTCGCAGATTGCGCAGAAAATTAAGACTGCGCAGAGCCTAAAGACAGCGCGGTGTGCACGGGAAGCCAGGCGGAAGGCTCCGCGCACACCGGGCAGTATTAATTTATCCACGAACACCGCGCAAGTGCCGTGGTTAAAAGAAAAATCAACCGTGAGTATTGCGTGATAAATTTCATTTTTGAAGATGTTTTTGCATGTAACTCAACAAAAAGTAAATACATGCCTACATGCATACTGAATGAGTGTGATGGGAAAGTTTTAGCTGTGTAGTACAAAGGAAACTAAAGTTTTTGCTGGCAAACAACCGTTAAAGTGTGCACCTATCACTGCAGTTTCATTCAACGACCGTTTTGGAAACGTATACAGTATGCGTTACGGAGGCTCAAAATGTTACAACCCTAAGGCTCTCAGGGAGCCTAAGGCTTATAGTTTCTAGAAGTAAATGGTATCTATCAAATAATCCCATTGTTCGTACTGGCGTGCAGAGGACAAGGATCTAGCCTCCCACACCCGGCACTATTGTTCCGCTACTTTTCGTGGAGACGATAGCGTAATGAGCTTCCTATTTCTGGGACTAGGAGTATATTGCACTAGTCCTTGAACAAGATGGTGAGTGTTTCTTAAATTGTACTAGGCCTATTACTAGATGATGTAGAAAGGAGAAAACCCTGTTGCTGAATGAGGTGTGGAATTATATGCATAGATCAGTTCATAGTACGGTTAAATCGCTCACACTGAGCATTTCCCCAAGGATGATATGCTGTAGTGCGTGATTTACTGATATTGTACATGTTGCACAGATGATAGATCAGATCTGACTCAAACTGCCTTCCTTGATCAGAATGAATACGTTGAGGAGCGCCATACTTCAAAACCACTCTTTGACAAGAACTTTCGCTGTAGTCTGTGCTCTCTGGTCCTTGGTAGGCACAGCAACGGTGAACTTAGAAAATATATGTTACCACCAGGACATTCTCACTTCTGTCTGAAGTTTATTATGCAAGTTTATTATGCGCGCGATAAAAACTATTGTTTTACTCATTTCTCAGAAACAATAGCATTTTAGGCAGAAATATTTTAAGGAACCCTTTCTACCATTACTTACTTTAAATCATGTAAGTGTGACCCTCGGTATGAATATAGAGGCTGATATGGCAATCAAGATTTTCTTTATTTGCATCTGTTGGGTGAAGAGCGAAACATGTCTTAACCGATCTCTGGCCCAAAACAGAATGAATATATACAAAATAATAAATATATCAAACTACTCTAAAATATCGAACACTGAAATAAATAAGTAATCCCGCGGTTCGCGCCAAAACTAGGACGCGACCGCCATCTTGGATTAAATGAAAGTGACGAGGGAATCTAACAATACCAGTAGGCACTTCAGGTGGAAAATAAATCTTTCCCAAACTGTTTTAAAATGTTCCTACAATGAAAGAGCATAGTCTCAGCATTACAAATCTGTTTGAATTTTTAAAATACCTTTTTTTATTGTCGATTTTGTATGTAAAAACAGGCTAAAAAAGGGGCAAAAATGTCAAAGGTCATTCTATTGCTTTCTTTATTTTACAACGGCACCACAAAAACCACAGTAAATTACACATTTTAGCCTGTAACTTCAATAGTTTTTACAATATACATTTGATATTTACAGGATATGTTGTTGGGGTATTCAACTT
>JAUELU010084500.1:0-16554 GCA_032357145.1 Evasterias troschelii
CACAAATATGCCTCAAAGTTGCGTGGTTTTTCTTTTACTTTGCGAACTAACACGGTCGGCGATTTATGGGAGTCAAAAATTTGACTCCCATAAATGGCCGACCTGTAAGTCGACGATGTAAAAGGAAAACCATGCAATTTCGAGACATACTTGTTTAGATTTTTGTATTCTACTTTTACAACATCTTTCTAACCATATACATTTTATAACCAACGCTTTTTATAGACCAACTCGTCCGATACAAGGCAACGTGTCCCTTTAAATAACAATGCAATATTGGGCTTATTTTCATTTCAGATCATTTTATTTAGCTTTTAGATACTAAAGTAATCATTGGTACAACTATTTCTCGTTACATATTATTTGTGTCGCTAAACACCAAACGTCGGTAATTCTGAAAAAGTTTGAAAAAATAAATAATAATCTACCCATATCTAATCGCTGGTCAATTTTTGACAATTTGAAAGGTTTCGAAAAATGATTGTACAATCTTTTAATCGTTATATTGTTGTTTTATGAATTGTACTTTTATATATATTATGAAACTTTCCCGCTTAATTAGTTGACCTACTGTGTGAAACCTTAAACAACAAAATTGTCGCTTTGTATTGATAATGATTTAGGAGCATCTCTTATAGCCACTTGATGGTAATACAAACTTTCAATGTTAAATTTGTTTGTAGATGATAGTTTAAAATATCAAGTTGCGTGATATTACAACAAAATTGGAATGTTGAAGAATGTGGATTTATGTTTACGAGAGAAAGCATAACTAGTAAATACGAAGTGAACCAGTGTTTTTGTTCAAACAAGATTAAGTCCTTAACATTATTAGTTTGAAAAAAAAAAACATACAGAAAAATTCGCATTTGGTTGATTTTTGTGAAGAAGTAGTACATGATTGATAGCATTCGGGACAAATTAATAATTAAATTCTAAATCAGAGCTCACAGAATAGTATAGGCTACAGTCCACTCCAGACAACTATTTCCGCCATACAGGCTGTCTAAATCTACGGAAAAACATCCGAAGGTCCCACAATAGTTACTGTTGTTTTCATTACAATATCTGCATTCAAAATAAGCACGATATGTACGCACACCAACTTTTAAAGAGAAAATGTTTGTATTTCACTGTATTGTTATTGTATGTTTTATTCGTTCCTATTCAGGCCATAGTTATAATTGATTTATAGCACATGAACCTGTTGAAATTCCTGAGTCAACTTTGTTATCTTGTAGCACATTTTACGGTAACGGTACACTGCAAAAGGTCTAATGATTTATCTGTAAATGTTATTGAAAATGTTGAACATTGAAATTAAAAGAAATGTAGTACTTATGAAATGTGTGTTGTTATTTTCTTGATGTTTTATGAGTTTGTTTTTAGGGAAGAGGGAAGAGGGACAAATTGATCCACAACAAACCTTATGCATATGACGTCATTTGAGTAGGGCGCCCTCGCCTAGAGGTCAAAGTGAAGATGTTCATTGGCCAGTCCTGTGCGCCGTGCGTACAAATCAGCGCGTTTCCATTGTTTCATCATCAGTTTACCTCTAAGCTTTGGTGACGTCAATGCAAAAGGTATACTGTCGAGACGCAAATGGGAAATCGTTTTACATTACACATTCTCCGTCGAAGGGTCTAGGCACACTTTTAATAGAACTGCTCAAGCACGAAAAACATTAAGCTTATCTGAATAAGGTCACTCGGGAAAAAAAACCCAACTCAAGTGTACCATCTGTGACAAACCACTATGGACATACTGACAACTTATCTTAAGATCCATCTTAGCGTTTTTTGAAATCGAGCCAAGGTAGCAAAACACCGCGCGCTATTGTGCAGTAGTAGTGCTAGAGCAATGCCTGAATACAGCGGGTTAAACGCGTGAGTTTAACTTACCGTTTGCAGAACGCCTGTAAATGTAGTATTTATGAATAGTGTATACCCTCCATTTTGTGCGCGTTTTGTGACGATGCACATGGATGAAACGGCTCCTTCCTTCTTGCAAGTAGTAAATACCGACTTCAGCTTTGCCATTTTCAGAGAGGTTTCAATATTGAAGACCAACACGCCACAGCACATTTTTTGCAAGATGTTGTCTGCTTTTCTCAGTGTAGCTCCTAGCCTAGTTGCCTGACGACGCGTAAGGGAATGTAAAACTCTATGACGACGCACCAGTCTAATTTGCAGTTTTGCTTTACAGAGCGCCCTCAAGTGATATCGAATTAAGTTTACCCCGGTTGGATTGGCTCTTGTGAACAGCAACTTTCAAGATATAAAATATATACGTTGGTCAAAACTCTAAACTAAAAAACAGTAGTGTATTTATGCCCTTTTTTTTTTAGACAGGTAGAAATTAAGAGGGTGGGGGTGGGCGGTAGGGGGAGGGGGCGTGGCGGGAACAGCCAAACGAGTGTTTCTCTCGGGTTTTAAGCCTACCGTGACTGTGCTGAATATGGAAGTAGAAGTGAACCAGTACCGGTGTGATGAGAAAATCTGTTTACCAGGAGATTCTGAACCTTAAATAGGAAATTAGCATGGCCTGAAAGAGGTCGGTTCAAAAGAGGTCAATATCATAGAAGAAATTTGTGCACAGTTCACCGTATTGAGGAAGGGGGGACACACATGCACATAATCTCCAAGGGGGGGGGGGGAGGTACTTACACACCCAATAAAATGTAATATAACGAAATTTCATAACAGAAAATTAACCAATTAATAATATAAGCAGCCCTCAATTTTTTTATTTATTTATTTATTTATTCATTAAAAAAAAATTTTTTTTTTTGGGGGGGGGGGGGGTGTGGCTTCTCGATTTGCGGTTTCGCTGGCACCAACTTCAGTTACGAATAAATGAATATCCAATTCACACATGAGGGTCAAATCTCATAGTGCGAGTGAGGGCTTGTGGTAGTCAATAGAAACAAAAATCTTGTTTGCATGGCAGAAGCCACCAAATCATGAGGCACGAATTAGCTGCTCTTAAAGTACAATGCATATAACAAACGTAGGGGGAAGTCTACACTTAAAATGACGAATGATACGGGAGAACAAATATTTGCATGCCGTATATCTTCTGATATTTTAATATCTTTTCAAAAAGCCTTATCATACTTCATAACAAAGTTTTTCCTTTTTTTTATTCACTTTTATTCAAAAGACATTTATAAGTTTAGTAGTTTATGGCAAATTGAGTTGCTAAAAGTAATAGGTTTACAAAAAGTAAAAGGTTTACACAAAGCATGACTACTAAAATAATTAATCTACACAGATTGGTAATGACATCCTAATTGTTTTTATTCTAAATTATTACAAAATGCCCTGTACCTACAAAGCTAGGAAATAGTTGTCCCTATAACAGTCCAAAAGACTAAGAAATAACCCTGTTTGTTTTGTTTTCACCATAAAAAAGTTCCCTGTTTTGTAAAAAATAATACAAAAGTTACATGTCTCATCTAGCTTCGCGATGCAAGTGCTTGTTGTACATAAAGTATACATATTTTTGCCAAGTGATCTTACGATGAAAACTCCATTGTAACAATCACATTGTTTACATAAGAGGCATCGTGCTTTCAGGACATAACAATTTGGCAAGCAAGTTGAACATATGGGTGATCTGAAAAACAACATGTGCTCCCTCATTTCATATCAAACGTCACCAGCTCCATAAAATGAAAACAAAAAGTTATGTTTTCTTTTAAAACTCTGCAGTAAGGGCAGTACTTGTCAGCACGTGTTGTCAATTACACGCTGCCGTGATATTCTAAGCTGGACCATTTCAATCAACAGGGGGCCATTGGTTTGGTTAGAAGGGGGCAAAATGAAAGACTGCTAGCATCCGTCGTGCACAAAATCGGTTGTCAATGGTAAATGAAACAGAAATATAAATTTTAAACTTAACTAATTAAGCAAACAAATAGGCTTAAAATAAACCAGGTAATTATATATACATGGACATTATAATCAACACTCGGATAAACAAAACATCGTTAAAACAATACAAACCAAACCCTGTTTGATATGGAAAAAGGTTCTTAGCATGTGCCCACAGCGTATCATGCGGGCGTTGCAACCAAACAAGTCCCTCCGTCGCTTGAGGGTTTTAATACGAGCTATATGCTAAATAAAGCTTAATACACAATGGAACGTTTAAAAACAAAGACATGTTCAAACTTGAAGTTTCTAAACTCATCCCGATGGTAAAGTTTGAACATTATTCAACTATCAAAACGTAGTGACCTTCATTCGATTACTACAAAAATATTCATTTGTAAAACGTGCCCGGTTAATTCATTTCTTATGAATTATCCATTTCCAACTATTAATTTGAACTTAATTTGATTTTGGCTAATGAAGTTGCCGCATGCATCATACATTAAACATGATGAAACATCTTGGCGCTATCATAAAAACTTATTCTTTTTTATTTTAGTGGAGCTGCTCTTTGAAAAACGGGACACTATAGAGATCTGCTTTAAGCAAGATTATCTACCCCAAGATCCGATTAATGTAAGAATGCGAAAGGTCAGGTGAACGTTTAAAACACCAAGTACGGAAATTATTTTATTAATGACGCTCTCTCGTGAGATCGAGGTTGAAAGGATCCAAAGAACTGATGAGATTCATCCTAAGATGTGTTGTCAATTTATTGTGACATCCGTTTTGCTTGGCAAATAAGTTAGACTTCGAATTAAGTTTTTAATTTCAATCTTTGCTTGTAGTGAAATCGGACTGGAACCAATGGTTTCCACTGTTGCCTACTGCAGGTCTGGGTCCCCTACAGCAGAATGTTCCTAAACATCTCAAGTTTTTTCCAAATTAAATTGAAATGTGTCCCTGCTTCTGAACATTCTAAAACTGCAGGCCAGCTTAAACAAAGTTAATAATTCAAGTTTGTAATACAAACGTTTGGGTGGCTACGCGTGCCTGGTAGTTTTTTACATGGGCAGTCGTGTTGCATCGACCGAGCAAACTTCAGCAAGAATTAACTTCTGATATTAACAATAACTGACTTAATTTCATAACGTGAAACACAACGTACAAAGCCACCAATCTGCTAGGAAGCTTTAAAATCAAATGAGTGTATAACATCCAGCAACGCATGCAGTTTGCCTCACCACACTAAAGTTAAGTAGGTCTATATGCTATAAACGTTCAACTAACGGTGATGTTTTACACTTGCAATTAGCGAACAATTGTTAAAAACCCACACGAAATATGTCATAATGGAAGCCTGCTGAAAGCCTGTAAGTTTATATACTTATTTTTGGAGTATAATGACTATTCAATACATGCATATATTCACAGCTTACCATGCAGGAACTACCAACTCTCCCCGATTCTGCAGGAAGTTTAATAAAAACAAACATATATGTCCATACTCTGATGAACAAATTTAGAAACCTCCCTGATTACGTGGAAAGCTTAAGTTTCCCTACTCACTAAAGGACTCTTAGGCCTATCTATTGGAAAATGAGTACATTATGAAATTGAATCGGTCATTTCCCTTCTTCTTAAAACAAATAATCCAAACCATCAAATCAATATCATTACCTATACTACAGCCAAAATAATACTACACAAGTTTGTCAAATTTATGTGCTGTCGTATTGATCCAATAAACCTATAGGCCTATAAAAATTAACTTCTGATATTTACAATAACTGACTTAGTTCTGATATTTACAATAACTGACTTAGTTCACGACGCGAAGAAGAACAAGCAACCAATCGAAGCGTTAAAATCAAAATGCTGTAATATACACCAGTAACGCATGCCATTTCCCACATCACACTAAACTAACGTGACAGGTCACATCAATCAAACTATAACGTTGATGTTTAACGTTAATATTTGTAGAGAACATTTTTAAAAACCAACATGAAATCTGCAATGAAAGTTCTGATGTGTACAGAAGGTTTCAATCAATTATTCAAAACGGTCATAATTTGTTAATTTACTAAGAGCTGCCAACTCCCCCTTATGCTGCAGAAAGTGCCATAAAAATAAACCAATCTTCCCATGTTCTGATAACACATTTTGAGTTTCCTTGATTACATTGAAAAGTTTTCCCTATTAGGTTGAATGTATAAATCTAAACAATTCTGTGATTGACGTGCAAAATCTCCCCATTTCAAGATACAATGTTGGCAGCTCTGCTGACCAAAAGTTCAAAATACCTCGGCTAAAACAATTATACAACCAATCTATAACACAACGCAATACGTGTAGTTTATGCGTACAATATCTATACTTGATAATGCAATGTTACATTCTATGTATGTATTTTAGTGTTATACTTTAGTACGAAAAATAGCAAACATTTTTACATCCGTACCACGCAGTGCTTTATTGTCACAATTACCTATACTGCAGCCAAATCAAAAAAATACTTACAAAGCGTATAATTTGTTTTTAATAATTATGGGTAAAGTTCATATGTTACATGAACAATAATGTCATTTTACTTAATATATAGATACAGCAAAGTAATGATTAGCTTCCAACCATTTCAAGTTTGAGTGTTTTGATGCATAGTGAACAACTGCAAGTACTGAAAACAAAATCTAAATACTCATTTTCATTATTGCTAAAATGTTCCGGGTTGAAATTGACCCGGACTACTGGTCCCGTTGGTCCCAACCCATATCTGGGTCAGTATGATCCGGACTATGTGTTACCATAACCTAAAAATGGATCATACTAGCGCAGAATCTTACTTTAAAACCCATTTTTAATCAGTTTCCGGGTCAGAAAGACCCGGAAATAGTTCCCCCTTGAAACCTGCAGCCCGGGTCAATTTCTGACCCAGGGTAGTTTACAGTATAATGACGGCTATTGCAGTACATAAAAACAATGTTATTTCAAACGTAGATTGAATTCTTCTGACACATTTTACAATTTGAGGCACCATAAAGTGAACCGTTAAATAACGCCCAAACATATACCATAACGTGAACCATCTCGTGAACCATCACGTGAACCACCACGTGAACATAACGTGAGCCATCACGTGATTCATCACATGAAACAAAACGTGAATCTTCACTAGAAAAGAGTTAGTCGAGATCCGAGGTATATTCTTGATGTGTATCACGTCTACATTAATCAATTAGGTGCAATCATGAACAAGTTTACGTCACCGTCAATAACAACCTTAATCCCCGATGTTTTGGTTTTTATTTTTGTTAATAGCGTTTTCTCTTGATCGAGATTGTTTAAACAGTCCTGTCATAATTTAGCGGAAGCCATAACATATATGATAACCATGGTGTTGGCATTGGTGCTCATTGAAAATGCTCCGAAAGCCTCGAAGATCTTTAAAGGGGAAAGTCAAAATTAGACGCAATAATTCAACCTCCTTTGATGTGTTCTACATATTATCCATGTCATCGCTTGAATTGTCTGAACAACTGATGGGAGTGCATTCAGGACAAAGTATGCAACCCTCTAATTCATTTGATGCATCGTCTTGACATAAAACGTGACCTTCTGGACATATCATCCACCCGCTAACAGCAAACGAAAAAGGAGCATCACATTGGTGATCTTCACTTTGGCAATCTTCACATGCCTTTCTGATTAAATCAACTGACTCTTTGATTGTGTAAAGGATGTCTTCATAACGTGGGCAGTTACGGATTGGTGTCTGGCACTTGGGACACAGGGCTGGCCGGATCTGCATACATCTTGTCCCAGAGGTCTGGAAACCTGCAAACATTTCATCAAGAAACCGTCTTTCACAAAGATGTCCACAGTCTTCAAGGTAGATGAATGTTTCCTTTGGACGGATGGGTCCCGGAGGATACTTGTCAGAGACTTCCTTTTTGTGACAGTTACGACAAACAGGAGGACAGGGTTCACCGCAAACACCAATACAGAAATGATTGCATTGAAGCTTTTTTATACATGGGAAGTTGCAAGAAGCGGTCTGTGTTTTGTCTATATTGCTTTGGTGCTGACATTTGGAACGCTTGGTTGATTCTTCGTCGATTCCCTTGTTGCAAAATTCGTGAGGTGAACAGACGCCATGACCGCACATTTCCGTGCACCTGTGTCCACACAGGAGCAGAGTTCCACATTTGTTATCGCAAACTTTATGTTCTCCGCCAGGCCCTGCGCAGGAACCACATGTACCGGGGCATGTGTGACCACAATGAAGTACATGACCGCACGGTTCCCAGCAACTAGTGGTAGTTGTAGAATCAGATGCTTGGCAGCATGACAATTTGATTACATGACCACAGGGTAAATCCTTCTCGACTGTTTCATCACATTTTAGTTTTGGTCTCCTGAGAAATCTGGCTTCTGAGAACCTTGTTTCTGTTCTTGCAGCCTGACTCTCGCTGGGGCATGGGTCTTTACAATTGTTGGGACATACATGACCGCAGGGCAAAACCCTTTCACATTTCTCTGTGCAGGTGATTTGTTTGACACTTCTGCAACATTGGGTTTTCACTTTATGATCACAACCAGGAAGGGTCTTTTCCACAAGCTCTTCACATCGTTCTGAACTAAGACACGTCTCACCGCATGTATTTGGGCATTTATGACCACACTCCAGAAACTCCTCACATGGGTTTGAACATTCTGCAGATCCTTCTTTCTTGTAGCACGGAAGATTCATAAAATGCAAGCAGTCAGGTAGCTGCTTGTTTACGATGACTGGACATTTCTGTAGTACAAAATCATTCACATTAATTTCCTCTTCATCATCTCTGGATGTACATTCTTCACTTGGACATGGCTCTCCACACTTGTTTGCGCATTGATGGCCACATTTAAGAATCTTCTCACAAGACCTTGGACACACCAGTGATTCAACCCTTTTATAGCATGGACTTTCGATGATGTGACCGCAAGAAGGTATCTTTTTGTTCACATACTGTTTGCATTTTCTGACATACAGAGATTCTTGATCAGATGAACTGCTGCTATCATCACTCCAGTGAGAGTATGTTTCATCAAGCGTATAATTGCTACTAGGACATGGCTGGCTACATCGGTTTGGGCATTTGTGACCACACAATAGCACTTTGGTACACTTTTTGAGACACGCTTCTGACTCAACGTCCTTATGACAGGGTAGGACGACACTATGGCTGCAGCCAGGAAACTTCTTCCTCACAGTGCGTTGACAGGTCGTTGCTGGTGAGTTTTGAGGGCTCTCTGTTAGGGTGTCTTCACCGTCTGCAGGATTGCTACTTAGACATGGATCGCCACATCGGTTGGGACACTTGTGACCACACGGCAGCACTCTTGTACACTTTTCTGAACACACGACTGAAATAACGTCTTTATAACAGGGGAGTACAACAGTGTGGTTGCAGCCAGGAAACTTCTTCCTCACAGTGCGTTGACAGGTCTTGGCTGGTGAGTTTTGTGGGCTCTCCTCTGTCGGGGCGTCTTTTCCGTCAGTAGGGCATGGTTCACAGCAATTATTAGAACACGTATGCCCACACGGTAACTGTTTCTGACATTTCTTTTTACATTGGTAGGAGTGGAAATCCTGGTAGCAAGGGAGCTGAACAGAATGTATACAAGACGGCAGATTTCTGTTGACTCTCAGTTTGCATTTGCAGGGGACGCCACATTTATCAGTGCATCGATGACCGCAGGATAATTCTTTGTTACAGGTCTCTTCGCAAGTTAATGACGCAATGTCAGTATGACAAGGCACTGCTACAGTATGACCACACATAGGAATTATTTTCTCTGTAATTGTCTCACATTTCATGGGATCAAAATTTCTTGTTGAACCACTTGCGTATTCCATGGTCTCCTCTTGTGCCTTTGGGCATGGCTCTCCGCATTTATTAGGACATGGATGCCCGCAGGGTAATAACAGCTTACAGTTTTCTTTGCAAAGGTTTTGAACATTCCCATAAATAGTTTGCCAGTGCATTTTGGCCTCTTCAAATTTTTCCCTTGGACAGGGTTGGCTGCACTTTTTAGGGCATCGATGGCCACATACCAGCACTTTGTCACATAGATGAGTACATGGCATCGAGTTGGGGTTCTCAGCACATTTCATCAGGACTGCATGACCACACTTTGTAACACGTTTAGAAACCTTGACAGTACACCTAGTAGTGCACACTTCACCACACGCCTTTCCACATGGATGCCCACATAGCAGTGACCTAGGACATGGTTCTGTACAAGTGATTGACTCATACTGCTGACATTCAACCTGAATAACATGACCACATTCTTGCATCAGTTTCTGTACGATTGTCGAACACGGTCTGCATTTCTCATAGCATTTCAGCGGACATGCATGTTCCTTTCTTTCGCATAACTTTGAGCAAGGCTCTTTACAATCGTAAACCCTTTTATGGTTTGAATCAAAGGGATGGCAGTGTAATTGACATGTGTGATCGCATAGAAGCAAGTACCCACATGGCTTGCCACAACCTCCGTCTTGAACCTTCTCTTTGAAATCTCTGGCCGAAGCTACCGGTGTTACTACTTTATGATTTTGACAAACCAATGGAAGTGAGGAGCTGATTTTCTTCTCATCTTCAAGGGTGCTTATTATGCCACTCCAGATTGAGGACTTTCTCAGAATGCTGGCGTTGCCAATGCAATAGAAGCCAATGCGAGCTCTGGACAACGCCACACATACACGGTTTGAAGTTTTCAGGAATCCAATTGAACCCTTTTCGTTGCTACGAACCAAAGACAAAAGTATGATGTCATTTTCTTCTCCCTGGAAATTGTCAACTACAGACACCCGAACTCCCTCGAAGGTCTTTTTATCCATGAGTTTCTTGAAGGCAAAGAGTTGTCCTATGTACGTGGTCAGAATGGTTATCTGCGTGGGTTTGTATCCTTGATGCAACAAGTACCTACAAAATTCAACAAGAACCTCGGCTTCATACTGGTTGGATTTAGTTTTGCTGTCATCGCTTGATCCATCTTCAAACTGATTATGATCAATGAAAAACATGTTATGTACCACTCCTTTGATGTCATCAAAACCCATCACAGATTCATCGTCATGAAGATTCTTATAAAAATGTTTCTTCATGAGTTTTGAGATTTCAGGTCGCATACGATGCTGATGGGTCAGTGTTTGACAAGGCACGCCATTGTTGATCATCCGTTCAAACAAGGAAGTATCCATATTGAAGACCTTGGCCAGGCGATAGACTGTTGGGTTTGGCTTCAACTGTTGATGATCTCCGATCAGAATGAGATGCTGACATTTTGCAGTCAGGGCGGTGATGATATGAGCTTCAAGAACTTCAGCAGCCTCTTCCACTATCACGATACGGGGGCCCAAAAGCTGCAGCATCGACTGACATCTGGCCGCCCCTGTTGTAGTCATTCCAACCAATCTTGCTTTTGAGAGAATTTCTAAATCTTTGCTTGCAGTTAAAGATTCAACTTCCTTTGAAAGGTTGTCATAACTCCTGCGATATTTCGTCAGCAACTCCTCCTGTTCTTCAACGTACCTCTTTGCCCAGAGTCTGTAAAGCCGCCAACGATCGCTTAACGTCAGACGCCACACATTTCTAACTCTGGAAGCTTCATTTTCAGTCATCGTGTCAGCCTTGTTAAGCTCTTCTTGAGGACTGGAATTTATACCACATCGTTTCTTACATCCAATGCCGTACGCTGCATTTTGTCTTAAATCAAACTGTTCCCGATGCTCTCGTTCATCGTCAGAACTACTCGAGTCATCTTCATAATCGAGTCGGCGTTCTTGCTGTATATGATTGATTTCATCGTCTACGTCAATGGACTCATCTTTTTCTTCATTTGAATCTGATACATCGGAGCTATCACTTTCATGTTCGATATCAACTACGTTTAGCCAGTTCAAAAGGTTGGTTGTTGGTTCTCCTTTTCCTTTGATATGCTTTTGGAAACCTTTTCGATGTTTGTCACACATGAAATTTGTTAGAGTCTCGACTTTGAGTATAACCGTTTTTGCACAAGCTAGATCTGAAAGTGTACGTCGAATTTCTAACTTTGTCTTACGTAGCATTTCTTTAGTAGTTTTTTCAAGCTCTTTCTGCCCGAAAGTCGAATCCCGATAATTTCTATGTTGTTTTTTGAGATGGGAAAGAATCTTTTTTTCCAATGCTACACTGCTGCTTCGGCTTCCAACACGAACTAGATTCTGCTCGCCGAAATATAGAACTCCCTCCAGAAACTGATCGAGAGCATGGTTTGTGTAGCACACCACAAGAATTGGAGATGCATCTGTTGTTCTCTGTATATTATAAAGAAGTAATTCGATAATCTTGAGACCAATGTAAGTCTTCCCCGTTCCTGGTGGACCTTGGATGATGGCAAACTCCTTCGTCAATGCTGCCTGCACAGCTGCCTTCTGTGACTCATCAAGATGAAGAGCCTCTGCAAGCGGCCAACTTTGTGGATCTAAAATCGACACATTGGCTGCATTTATGAAACTTTCAGTCAGACCCTCATCTTCAAAGACCTGATCAGTGTCAACAACCAATGACCGTAGGTCATATACATCAGAGTAGTCTCCGCTCAGATACTCAGGTGTCCTAACATAAGAGGAAACATTTACTATGTATCTTTCAAAAGGGAAATTGTCACCATTCATCTGTTGTAGCCCTAGTAAGACGTGACGATAGGCTTCAAAATAGGCAATTGATTCGACCATGACAAAGGTACCCGAGGGCGTATTACTAGTCTCATTAAGAAAACAAACATCAACTAGACCTACTTCCAAGCGTTCCTCATGCCTATCTGCCACAGACGCACAGAAGATGTGCTTGAACTTGTCCTTTGTAAGACAGACAAGTGAACCATAAAGAAAACGCTTTCCCCAGTTCATCCGTTTGAAACCTCTCACATCAAACTTCAGGGTGTACTGAGGACCTTGTTTCCCCATCTTCTCATCTTGAATGGAGACATTGCGGTATACCCGAATGTCTTGATGACGACTGTGTGCTACAGAGAGAAACTCTGCGATGCCTTCCCGTAACGGTGCTACGAAGTCCTCTCTCAGCAACCTGAATTGCACATCAAGATAATGTTCGACATCTTGGTATCTTCCCTTTATGATGTTCTTTCGTAGGAATGGCTTTGTTGGTTTCCGAACCTCTGAGCTGTTGGGAACGATTGGAATATCTCTGAAATTGTTGGGTGGTTGCCGTGCCTTAATTTTTGTTTTCATCTGATGAGACTCGTCCAGCACATGAAAACATTCCTTCAACTTATGTAACTGGATCATGTAATTATGGCCTTCGGGATTGATGGCAGAACAATCTGATTCTACCAAAGACACAACCTTCTCAAGAAGAATCAGAACCACGCCCACTTCACCATAGAATTCTGACTTGTGTACTAGAAACTCTTGCAGCAATTTCAAAATCATCCTTATTGTGTTCGCAAGGTTTTCACTAGTTCCACTATCTTCAGTCTGTGTCTGTTTTGTGGACAAGCCCACTAAGTATCTCGTCAAATGTTTACTGAGGAATCCTTCAGACTCTATCATACTGAATACCATATGAACATCTTGCGTAACTCGTGGGTCCATATTTAAATCACAAATGCACGACAAAACACTGAGTATTAATGTCATTAAATTATCATCGAATGAGTCTTGATTTAAAAGTGCCAACCATTCATCTTTTTTCCTCAAAAGCTTGGGGAGAACTTCCAGTGGACTGGTCGTCAGCAATGTCATGAGTTCTTCCTCTGACATTGGGGGCGTCTTGGGTTTCTGCTTTACTTGTACTGGACCTGTGTATTTCCCCAAACCCGAACCAATGTCGCTCTGTCCTCGACGCCATTTGGTTTCCTCTTCAGTGATTGAATGACTCGTTGGGATAGAGGCTGGTGACTCACTGAAACTGAAACAATGAAAATATCCTTATTAGGCCATGGCCGAAGACATTTATTTTGTCAAAGTGCTGCAGGGTGGGGGGGGGGGGGGTGTGGAACAAGTTTTGAAGCCATAATATCATAGATATGGCATCCATAACAAAATATCAACAATGTTGTACTGAAAGGTTTGGTTCATTTTCTAAAAACATTGATTTTTTGCAACATTGTTGGAGTTTTAGCCTTGCTCCCAATTATCAAGTGAAAAGTTCCGATAGGACTGTAACACACATAACACTCACTGCCCCTTTGAACGAGTGTGAGTATGTTTGTTTGTTTTGTTACTTCATGGCTGCTAGATAACAGAGGGTTTGCAGTGGTGCTTGTCATGTAACGAATATGATGAATGTGAGCCTGTTATAGCTTTTAAAGAGTCTTCTTGTGGTAGAGTTGTTGAATGTGTAAGTGCATGGACAGAGTTAGAAGATTTAGAACAGAAAGTTGCATTGGACTTTGATATAGAAAAGAAACATTAATTTTTAAGGGTATATGGAAAGTACTACCAACGTTTTACTGACAAGAGGCGTATTGGACAAGGCTTCAAAGGGAAGGGAAGGGGCGTTTGGCTTTGAAGGAAGTCATTGAAGAATTGCAAGTAGATGCTGATGAGGAAGATGAACATAATTAATAGGGGTTACATGTATTGTGATGAGGCCTCAACTAAAAACTCACCACTTTAAAGTTCCTTGTAGGTTAGGAAATGTAATCCATGAAGTACATCGAGAAACTATGGCCCCCGTGAGCCTCATATATTGGGTCTAACATATAGGGCCTTCGTGCGGTATGCGTTTTCAAAATGGCCATTGATAGATCAACATTGTCTGGTCTTTAGCCAGCTATAACTTCAGTTTCCTTTGTACTACACACCTAAAATTGTCCCAATACACTGTACATACGTTCACAATGCTTGTGATGCCTTTTTCCGAGTTACTGGAGAAAAAAATAAATAAAAAGAAAACGAAATTTCCTACCCAATTGGAAATTGACTTGAGTGTGCTTTGACTGCAAAGCAACAGTATTAGGTAGGAAATTTTTTTTTGAGAATATGCTTGCATATGTAACTAGGCAAAAAGGCCCCGCAAGCATTGTGAATGTATGTAAAGTGTCTTGGGACAATTTTAGGTGTGTAGTACAATAGAAACTGAAGTTATTGCTGGCTTAAGACCAGCAAATGTTGATAATTATATCAATGACCATTTTGAAAAAAAATAGCGTAATACGAAGGTCCAATAATTACGTTAGACCCAATATATAAGGCTCACGGGGAGCCATAGTTTCTAGAAGTACTTCAGGCAGTACATACTGACCTACAACGAACTTTACAGTGATGAGTTTTTAGTTGAATACCTTCTCATGTTCCTCTTCTCCATCAGCATCTATTTGCAATTATTCAATGTTTTCAATGCTCCTTGTGTCCCGGGGCGGTAGGGGGTAGGGGTGCTAGTTGAGGTTTTACCCCTGGGTCAATACAAACAATACTAGAGGGGGTCACATTGAAGTGATCTCACAATCCATCCAATCCAATCCAATTAATATTTACAAATGTTCTTCTATATGTACGTACAAGTGTAAACATAATATTGAAATTGCAAGTCACACAGGACATGACTTCTATGTGACCTCCCCTAAATGCTGATTTAAAGAGTGAGAATTCGGTTGTAATTGTTTAAATTTCGGCTCTCGCATTTGCACATATTTTCACGTCAGCAGTCAATTTGACGCCTAAAAAGTATTTGTCAGGGGGAAGGGGGCACTGGAGCCCGTCTCCCATCACCTACATTTCCCTTTGCACTGGAATGTAATTCCCTCATAATGATACAGGAAAGTTGTACATCTGTACTGATTCCTGTGATGTTTTGAATTTGGGATACTGGGGAAGGGGGGGGGGGGCTAAAAAGAACAGGGCTTAATCGTTCCCCTCCCCCATCCTTCTTCTGGCCGTGACCGTTTTCAAAGCATTTTGTATACAAAGTCCTGTACATGTATGTGAGTTAGGAAAAACAAACAACTTGATGTTACTTGACAAAATTACAATCTCCTGCAAGGGCCATGAGGGTATATTCTAAATTGTTGATTATGTTTTTAAAAATTGATAATTAACATGAAAATTGTCACGTTCCTTGTTCTTGTGAAATGCTTCCATTTGTTATTTTTTGTTGCAAGAGCACAACATTTCTGTATCTAACAATAAAACAAATACAGTTTTGATGTACATTTTGATGTATAGATCTCACCTTTACCCAGGGGTTGCATCATTCTCCTTTTCTAAAAGACTTTCTGGTCTTCGGCCCATGGCCTAAATCATTTCGGATTAGATAATATTGTTTCGCTTTGAAGAGTTCTAACATAAGATTTTGAGCAATAATATGCAACCCGTTCAGTGGCGCAGCAAGGAGGGTGATTCGTTCTGGTTCGCTGAACACATACTTTGAAGTAAATATGAATGACCAAATTTGTTCATAAAGTATTATTAATTTATACACTGAACACGTCAATAGTTGATCTCTGAACTACACAGTTGTGTAAGAAAAAGACAGGATAAATGAATTTGATACAAAATAATACTTGACTTTCCAATTACGATAATAGTGGTCATTGGGGACACACTTAAAGGGAGTTTATACTTTTGGTAAATTTCAAAGACCAGTATCCTCACTTGGTGTATCCCAACATATACATGAAA
>JAUELU010084513.1:0-16545 GCA_032357145.1 Evasterias troschelii
TTTCACAGGTTTGTTATTTTGTGCATATGTTGAGATACACCAAGTGAGAAGACTGGTCTTTGACAATTACCAATAGTATCCAGTGGCTTTAAACGATCCACCATTTTGTACTCCACACATTTTGGACTACACAAAAATGCTGGAACAAGTTAGGTCGGCAAGTGGAACGAAAACGGCGCAGTTTTGAGTCATTATTTGTGAGGACAACTATTATTATTTTGTTACAATATCTCCAACCCTTATTTACATCACAACATCCCTTTTTTACATCCCTTGGGCTCGATCTTAACTGTTAATCCGTCTTAATTGCTAGTAAAGTGTGAGGTTACAATACAAATCACTATGCTAAAATTGCTACTTTATCTTAAGATGAATCTTAGTGCTTTGTGAAATCCACCACAGAGATACACAGTAGGAAAAGTAAAACGATCGAATGGAGTAAATCAATGGAACAATATGCACTGCTTTTTGATTTATTGTTTTTCAAAAAATTAGGTCCCATTTGTTACCTGCATGCTTTGGATTGTAAGAAGTGAGCAGCTCAAACTACAACAATTAAATACATTTTATCTTTGACGCTCAAATTAAAATTACTATATGGCTTGAATAATCAATTAAATTTGTATTTGTTTTTAGATACATGTTTGCCTTTGTAGTTTATATCATTGTTAACGTTTTGGGAGGGGTCGAAACAATGTGCAAACAATATCATATCATAAACACATACTTGTGTATAACAAGAAATTCCCAAGCCTTTGCCATATAGTGATGAAATGCCGCATAATACGAAACAAAAAGTGAACACTCATTTCAATTAATATTGTGAAAGGCCTATTTGCTTTACTTTCCTAAAACCAGGAAGTAATACAAATTTAGCATTATCTGTTTAAATGGCCTACTGGTCTTCTACATGTACATGAATTTTAGTACAACTCGATCTTGCATGAAAGAACGATAGTAAACGTTTTACACAGTTGTTTAACAAAAAGTACTGCAAAACGCGGTCTTGACGGTTCAAAGAGAAAATTGGCTGAATATATACCCTACATAATCTATCTGTTAACATAATAATTATCTGTCGCCCAAGGTTTGTCTTACCAACAATACCGAAAACAATCGGGCGGTAGAAAGGGTATTCTCCCCCCTCCCTTTAACCCCTCCCCTCCCTCACTTCCCCGCCCATTCACCCCATTACACTATATAGACAGTGCATACAAAATTGCAAATGCAGCCATTTTTTATGTTGCTGCATCCAAAGTTAATAACTTTCTTGTATAAACTAAACTATACACGGATTGATTATGCGTGAGCACATCTCTCAACACCAGTCTAGAATGACTTGCCCTGTGGTAAGCAATATCGCTCTTTGGTCCGACAATCCTGAAATCACAAAGACCTTTAACCTACTTCCTCCAATGTCATCGAGTTTTGTTATTGTTATGCTTTCCTATTTATACTAAATCTGTTAGTGCGTTTTATATAGTTTACAAAACTAGCTACTTATTTTCCCAAGGCTTATACTCTTTGATATGTTTTTTTAAGTTTATGGTTTAATTTTCCGGTCCAATAACCAAATTGCATTTTAAATTTACCATAAAAAACTTAGAGTACACAAACAAGGTCAAAACACGTTAAGAACAGAGGAAGATCAGTTTGTAACCAAATTTGCATCACAAAAGGTTAAAAAGTGGCCGTGAGCATCACAGTTGGGTATACAAATTCATTTGGAAATGCTTCTACTATTTCAAAAATACAAAGTGATGAATCGAGCTTGAGAAAGATATTTTAAAAAGAGAAAAATATACAACAAAAGTTCAATTTAATGTTAACATTCCTCAGATATCAAAATCCTCTCCTATTTCCAGTTTCTAAATTCATTTGTGTGTATATTGTCTTCTTATTGTAACTCATTGTATCGAACCCTTTTGTTTGATCTGCAATTATTCTGCATTACGAGTGTCTTTCTATGCAGACATGGCACATCATAAATGTCCACTGTTACCATTAGCTTTCCCAACATAGTAGTTTGAACAGCAATTGCTTTCGTCGGTATTTTTGTTTCTTGTCCTTCATTTCCTTCCTATTATTTTGATCTATCAAAATGTCATAAGATCTGTACACTCACTTGGTTAAACCAAGTTGGTTTACCCTTAAAGTAACAATTAGCTTAGTACAAAGATAGTACAATCCGATATGCCATGAAGTAAGAGCAAAATGTAAACAAATTAATTTAAGTAATTGATTTACTTATTTAAATAATTGATTAGACAATCTTGAGACCACCATATATAAAAAGCGTACATCCGATCTTCAAACTTTTTGTCCATAACAAATTTGGGTCTGTATAGCATGGATATTTTAGCATTATTTTGTCACGTCTGGTGCCATTTTAGAGCGCATTTTGAATATATGTACAAAGAACATGGCTCAAAAAGTGTAACAATTTCAGTGGTCAACAAAGAAAACTTTTAGCTCAATATAATACACTAATCCTTGTTAAAAAGTAAATGCTTTTACTAAAATTTAGTCTAGGCCTATTGGTCAATAAAACCAATCAAACTACTTTACATTTCAAAACTACTTAACGGTTAATTGGTAAATACGAACACCCTTGCTAAACAGTGTTGCACAGTTACTAAAGTTTGTCAAAGTCTGTGCCGTGTTATTTTCTACGAGATAGGCTAAGGCTTCACACGTGAAGATGCCGAAACAAAACAAAACAAAGCAAACATTAACATTCTACTACGATCTCGTAATGATACTTGATATTTGAATGGTATATCATGGTCCTCGCAGCCGCTCATTTATTATGAGGGAGCGAACTCTCGTTTAAATAACTCCTATATACGGAATAATGGATCGAACCCGAGACAGAACTTAATTTTTCTCCCTCGAATTGTTATTTCAATCCCTCGAAAACAACATTCCGAGGGAAATAAGTAGAATTGTCCTTTTGAAACATATTTTGAAACATGACTTATAAGTACAAAGGATATTCTACCAGTAGACAGGTGCAATGCACTGTACCTTATTTAAATACTCATTGCCACAGCCAATGAGGTGGTGGGCTAAAAATCCCACGAGGTGGTGGAGGCGGGCTAGTCGATTCATCTTCCACTTGTGCCAACCCCAGCCTCGCTTCAGCATACGTATGTGTTATGACGTTGCGGTTATCGATGGCCAATGTTGGATGGTCGACAATATCTCCAACTTCCGCATAAGCCGTTTCTGTATCTTTAAGTATGCAAGAGGAAAATAAACTGCAACAGTCAACAGTAGCAATTTAAAAACAAACAGCAACATTTCTATAAGCGCAGTCAAGAAAACTGAAATGTTCAATAAAAAAAATAATAATAAAAACTGTTGCAAACTGCTTACCAATCAAAATGGCCTGTGGTATAAAAGTAAAAATTAGTTAGTGGCCTGACGTTTCGACCCTAGTAGTAGAGTCTTTCTCGAAGGCTAAATGACAACGCAACACTCAGACAGGTGCATACAATTATAATAAGATTAGTCACGTGAAAATACATGAACAGAGAGAGTGAGAGAGAAAACTAAAAGCATTCAGAAAAAGCAGGTGGTAAACAGGGATTATGGAGACAGAGGGGGTGGGGGTATAGAAGGAAGGTGATAGCTTAGCTTTCGAGAAAGAATAAACTAGGGTCAAAACGTCAGACCATCAACTAACCTTTGCATTTAAAAAAATGAACTTGCAACGGACAAACAAAAAACACAATGCTTATTTCACCTGATGTTATTTGTTCGTTTAAACGCACAGCAAGAATTTTACTAAGATGCATTATGCATTTGTGATCCATTTAGGGAAAAAATGACAGAGCTTACACTCTTTAATTTTTTGTTTAATTTAAGTATTGCTGTTTAGTAGAAAATGCCGGCCGGTACAGATCAACAGTAAGTTAAACCTTGAGTAGAACTCCGTCAAAACAATTTAGTTTATTGGATGACGAACCATATGAGCCACAAAATAGCAGCCCTGCAGCTATTTCTGCCCACAGGCCTTGTTCCAAACTTTAAGGAAATTATAAGTATAAACAATTATAATGATATTAATACAGTATATTTATCAAGCTAAATATCTTTGAAGCTTTTTTTTTTTACCTTGGTCTCTGAATCTGCTAGACAGATTTGATCCACATATTTGTACGCTTCCTTCTGGCTGTGCTTGTCTGAAGGTCACAGGGGCTGTGTTTGCGTCATTGCTGTATTAAAAGTGAGTTTTGTCTTCATTAATCAACAATATTTTCCTTATTTATATTTGCTTGTTTACACTTTCTTTTTTGCTTTATTTGTTAGATGTTCATTTTCCGTTTACATGTAAAGGTTAGTTAGCTCGTTCCTTAACGACATGCTCTATTTTTCTCCCACACAAGCTTGAGTGGATTGTTTTGAACATGTCATGATAGTTGTAATGTAAATTATGCTACCTCCGCATCTAGGAAGGACAAATAACAGTTTTTGTGTCTCTGACAACAAGCACTTTATATTCCGTCCGTACCAATTTTTATTTTTTGTTTAATCCACAAACTTGTCATTCGAAAAGATTAGTGATGAAAATGGATATTACACTCAATATAGAGCTTCTTACGTTTGGTTGATAGGAACTGCCGAATGACCTGAAATTAAACAGAAACGTGCAACTAAAAATGACGTTAATGTTCAAATGATAATTATTGAAAACTATTTTTCCTCTCGAAATGGCAGATTCAAAACTTGCCCTTCTAAATGTTCTCAGAGCAGCTTCTTTTGAAATTATTGTTTTGGGTTAATTTGCAATTCTTTTGGTGTCGCCACAAAAGTTGGAATACTGCAAAAGTGTTTTATTCTTTAGGCATTTTCAATTTGAAAAGTAGCGACAATTGAATTATTAAACACACAGTATTTTGATGTCAAAGAAGCGTTTACCGAAAAACATTATTTTGTTAATTTGTTTTTAAATTGTTGTTATCATTATTATTATTATTATTATTTGTTTACCTGGTATTATCCTGGTGCTTACTTGTCAAAACACAATGTCAACAATATTTTGGGTTTTCTGGGACAAAATTCACAAACATCCATTCATTCCAACAACCGGCTCCTTCAATTTTGTTTGGAAATGGATGATCCGTTGAATCAGCATTCACCAGTCAAAAGGAGTAAATTAAATTTCACCTGTTTAGCAATACATATTTAATATTGTAAAAGCCAGCAGCAGGTGCTGGTCGGCCGTTCATTTTCATCAAGTGTTAAAAGGTTACTAGTATAAAACTAACTGGAATGACCAACGTGTAGTCTTGATTGCTTTAAAATTAAATATAATTACTGAAACCAATCTGAATGAGAACAACGAAATCATGTATGCACGAAAACAAAATTGAATGCAATAATAGCTAAAACGAAACCCCAGTTTGAGTGAAACGGAAGAAAATGCGTGAGTTTGACAGCGGGTTAATGAAATCGGATGAATTTTTCACTAACATTGGCAGAGAAAAACCTATTTTTTAAAATAATTTGTGAGGTCCCCCAACTTTCAAAAATCGGTAACCAGCCTTACGTTCTTTACGTAGCCTCGATGCCACAACCAGTAGGCTTATCGCAATCAGAAATAGTCCGGATGACAAGACGGTTGTGATCAAAATCACATCTTTCCGAGCAATGGGATCAAATGGAGTATCTTCATACCCTTAGCACACACAGTTAAGAATTTAAACATTTGTTTTTAACCAGGGAAAAGTACAACGTAAAACAGTGTTCTTTAGGTCACAAATAAAACATGATGAAACACTTGTTTACCCTTCATCGATTTCCCTGCTCATTAATCCATTCGTATTGTTGTCAGTTCACTATTTGCTAGTACAGACCGTGAAAGTCTCGCGCGCTTTCGAATTTTTAGGACCAGTGTGGTCCCAACCATATAAATGTGGGTGAATTTTTTTCCAGTCAATTATGTTAGTTTAACGTAGTTTAGGACCATAAAAATTAATTTTGTTGCTAGTGATACAAACAACTGAAAACAAATTTAATTCAAACATACAACGAAGAAAACCCGATAATTAAAATTGACCTCAGCTTTCGGTTAATGGAAACAATTCGATCACAACATTTAATATGTAAACGCTTGTTTTGAATGCGCGATGACAATCGCCAGATGCTGTTATTGAAATACGAATCATTTTCATTTTTAACAGTCTATGGTTGTTGATGCGTCAGCACTTTTTAAGAAAATTACATTTTTAGTTTTCACTTCATCATTTATTTGTGTAGGGCCTACAAGATAAAAGATTAACTCTTAGTTTTAGAGGCTTGGTATGTCAATATGATGATGAGGTTATTATGAACATCACATGGGGTATTTTTTTTTTTGCAAATTCCAAAAATACCCCGTTTGACCTTATTTGATCTCGAAATGACCTTAACATTCAAAATTGAGAGTGGCATCCACATTTAAATCGTCTTCCTGATCCTATGAACAATAGATCTAGCATGGATGCCAGCCAATAACATTTTTCTAGATGTTTTTAAAGTTTGGCTGGTCTACTATTTTCCTCTTTTGTTAGAGACAATCGAAGTGATTAGATTACATTAATACATACACGCAATGTGCTAAAGAACAATGTGTTATGGAATATGACCGTGATCTGAAAATATTGCTGATAAGGAGATGCCCAACTACGTTAACTCTACCATCTTGAACAAGTTATTTCAACGAGATTCAAAGTTGTACGATACTATTTTTTATTTGACTCACCTTGTCCCGTTTTCAATGTAAAGCTTTTTGTGGCCGTCGATTCAACACCTGCATTAAAGGTCGTTACTGCTGGAATTGTTGTACTCGATACTGTTGGAGCTTTTAATGCAAAAATAACATTACAATTCTCAATCAACATAGACAAATAGTTCAAACAAGCAGTTTAGAAACTTTTATACCTTTGTTTATTGCAAAAATTAGTTAGTTGTGATGTATTTGATTGCAAAAATTAGTTAGTTGAGATGTATTTATGCCGTAACTTGATTCAGTGAAAAAAACATACAAATAAAATAAGACTATAATTATAGTTCTTGAGAATATTTTGCAGTAGCGCTAAAACGACTAAGTCACACGAGCCTTATTTGAACACTTTGCAAACGATAGGGTGGATCCAGTATATTCTACTTACAAGGTGGAGATGGCTGTTCTAAACAAAGTCAAACCTGCATGTGTTATAGACTGTCCCTCTTTGCCCCATGGTCCTTAGTATATATTTCAGGTGGTAGAGAAAGAATGTTACTCGACTGTTCGGTCCCTAATGTATTTCATACCCCATAGCATGGTTCTAAATGTACATACAGTAAACCGGCTCATATTTTTTATTGTAGCCAAGAACTAAACTCATTCCAACCCAAAACCCTGGCGGCCTTTCACTTTACAGAGGAAGAGTACTATATAGGGCTCCCACAACTCTGAACTTCTAGACCCGGACCTCAAAAAAGCCCCAATAGACATTGTTGATAAACAAAGTGTGCCGGTTGGCATGGACGGCCGAATGTTAGCAAAACATTCAATCCTGTTAAAAACAATTGTGACAAATTTCAACATTTTCTGTAAAGATTCATGAACTGAAATACCTCATTGGTTGATTTGTTTCCAACAAGTTCAACACTATTTCTGAATATTTGTGTAACATTGCTACAAACTATGGTTGTCTGTTTTTGATTTGCAGTTATGGCTTTCCATAGTTTCCAACCTCGGGCTGTGACGTTGCGATAGAAAGGTCTAGTGTACCTCAATGTAGCCCGCGATACGGGTCCGAGTTCCATTAAGTTACAATTGGGCGATGTTGACGTATGATCTATATTGAAATGGAAAGTTGGACTACACACTTGGTACTATAAATCAAAGAGACTCAAACAAACAAGTCCATAGTTACAATATTTTAACTCGCCTTGAGCTGTTTTCAAGGTGGAGGTTTTCAAATCCGTCGATCCCACATCTCTCATGTAGATTGTTGCTTCCGTTGATAATGGTTCAGCTTTAACTGTAAACGGAATTTAAAGAAATAAAAAAAAACATCATAAACAACTTCTCTTTTATAAATATGTCACTTTTACCAAAAAAAAGAAAGAAATAGCTTTTGGCTTTGTAAAATTAGCATCAAAAACAAACCATCTAAGGTGTAGGCCTACATATCAACGACGAATCAGAGTAATTTTTACAAGAAAGGACAATTTCCATTGTTTTGATTGCTCAGTGCAAGGCACAAAGAAGAAGAAGAATTAAACAAAATTATATAATTTATTTTTGTTTCTTCTTTTTACAAAACAAGTTAATCTTTTTAATACAAGTTATTTAGTTTTCAAAAATGAACAATATTTAACGTTTCTTCCCATCTCCTGGAGTAAGATTTCTTTCAGTCTGGATACTAAAATTTACCATAAAATTTAAAAGCAATAATAAATATAACATTGCATATTTTGTATACGGGTCATTCCGTGTCAATTCAACACGCTTTTGAACCTGACCGTCACGGATTGAAATGAAATTTTGTGTGCTGATTGGACTCCTTGAGAAACCCCCAGAACTGAAATTTTATGTAATTTGGTCAATTTGACTATAGCATGATTTGCTATGTTTAGGCGTTCATATCTCCAAAAGTAAAGAACCTACAGAAATAAAATTTACATCATTTTACAGCTCTTAAAATGTCCCTCAATTGAGAAAAAAATAAAACAATTATACATCATGCGCCAAAAAATACGCAAAATATGACCTTTGACCTTGATTTGCGAAAATGCGTATTTTCAAAATGCGTAATTTTCCCCCCCATTGTTAGCTTAAGATGTAAGCAACGTTTTCCAGAAAAAATTGGGATGGGCACTCTTAAAGTTTTTTAGTTATGATTATTTGAACATTGCTAGTATGAACAAAAACTATTTAAAATGTTTGCATTGTACATGTTTAAATGTACATGTACAGTGTAATGTATAGTTAATATTGCGTTGTGTACACTCAATGGATGATAATTTTGCATTAGGGGTAAAGAACATAACCTGTTTTTCTCCCAACACTGTTGTTAATTATTCACTGTGTACTTAGTACTTTCCTGAGCTGTGGGAATAAATACACAGGCATGTCACTCGGGCGGGATTCAAACCCACGACTTTTGCACATGGTTTGCTATCAAATGTAGAGCAGATGTTTTGCCACTAGACCACCGAACAAGCCTGGCGGCTAGAGGCAGTTTGAATTCTATGTTTTAACAGAATTCTATATTCAAAAGTGTGTACCGCAACAATTTTATGTCTGTTAATATTTACCCTGTTACAAATGTAAGACTTACATAGATGATCGGCAACCCATGGTACTTCAGCAGCAGTGCTGTAATTGAAAGAAAGGCAGCTTGGTTGAGCCATGTGGCTCAGCAAGACTGATTGGCAGCAGCCGTTGTGGACGGGATGCCAGAGGGCTGGGATGCTATTGTTCAGTGGGCTGACCAAAGATGGATAGACAAAATCTGAGCAGGTTGTGATACCACTGACCTCAAAGCAGCAGCACTGGAAAGACAGGCTGTGGTGGGAGCGGTCCCAGTGAGAGTAAGAATGTTTACCCTCTGCTGAAACATTTGATTCGAACTACCTCTAGCTGCCGGGCTAACTCATCTGCTCTAGCAATGCAAAGGTCGTGGGTTTGAATCCCACCCATGTAATTTGCCTGTGTTTTGTTTACACAACTCAGGGAGTGCTTAATCAACAACAGGAAAAAAACAGGTTATTAAACATGTACAATGCATACATTTTTAAGAGTTTTTGTTCATACTAGCAATGTTCAAATAATCATAACTAAACAATTTTAAGAGTGCCCATCCCAAATTTTTTGGGAAAACGTTGCTTACATCTTAAGCTAACAATGAGGGAAAAATTACGCATTTTGAAAAATACGCATTTTCGCAAATCAAGGTCAAAGTTCATATTTTTGCGTATTGTTTTGCGCATGACGTATTATTTTTTGTCAAACGAGGGACATTTCAAGAGCTTTAAAATGATGTAAATGTTATTTCTGTAGGTTCTTTACTTTTGGAGATATGAGCGCCCAAACATAGCAAGTCATGCTATAGTCAAAAGTTCGTTAACCCATATCTCAACAAATAATTGACCAAATTACATAAAATTTCAGTTCTGGGGGTTTCTCAAGGAGTCCAATCAGCACACAAAATTTCATTTCAATCCGTGACGGTCAGGTCAAAAAGCGTGTTGAATTGACACGGAATGACCCATACATGAGACAAGCAACCGACCCAGCATAAAAGCTCGTTTTAGATGACATGAAATAAATACTTTGCAAACTTACACGCAATGACAACTGCCGTAGTAGAGTTGCAGTTGGACTGGTTGAAAAAGGAGTCATAAACGTCGCATTGGTATCTTCCTTCGTCGTTTAAGTTTACGTTTAGAATTGTAAGATTACAGCTTGTCTTGCCATGATGAAGCACATACTTTCCAGTCTGGTCCACATCGCCAGTTGTAATGCACGACTGCAGCATGGTGTTGTTCAGAGACCACTTATAGGTGAAGTTTCTTTGATTAGTTGTGCCACTGTCGATCAC
This sequence comes from Evasterias troschelii, assembly GCA_032357145.1. NCBI lineage: Eukaryota > Metazoa > Echinodermata > Asteroidea > Forcipulatida > Asteriidae > Evasterias > Evasterias troschelii. Next base: position 10,581 of record JAUELU010084513.1, read on the forward strand.
AGAGCACGGTAAGGTAACTTTCTCCCCTTCTCCAAGAGTAAGATTTCTTTCAGTCTGGATACTAAAATTTGCTATACCGAAAAAAAAGATCCCCAACAAGAAAAAGAAAAAGAACAAAACAAACATACGAATACAATGAACAATGACAATTAAATTTAAACACCAAACTATTTGGCAAATACAACTAGCCTTAATAATGGTGTCATGCCTTCGCGCAGCAAGCGAAAGTAGTCAATTTTGCGCCGCGCCGAGTGTGCCTCTAGTCTCAAGCTGTCATAGCTTTAGTAGTGATGAACGCACAATCATGTGAAGTCGTTTCGTAACTCTAGGTGTAAAGACATCAATAATAACTCGATACCTTACAAGCGGAAAGTATGTGGAAGGCCTGTCCCTGATATAGGGGGGAAAGAAGGCCGTACGTGTACCTCTGAGAAATATTATTACGAAAAGGAGACCACGTCACCAACGCGGCTGAAACGAACAGTGAGGTCGCGCATGTGTATGTCACCTGGAACGCTCAGTACGCCGGAACGTCGGGGACGTGACACCGGGCACCTCTGAGCCATGCACCAGCTTCGGGAGATTAACGTGGTTGCAATTTTAGCTAATCTATCACCTTACTTGTTAAACTCCCCCCCGAAAAAAAAAAATATATATATATATAATAATAATAATAATAATAATAATAAAATAAAATATATATATATAAACATAATTGGTGAAACTGTTGCATTTAAAAAAGCAACGTAATAGATAAAAGACAAATTAAATCGGAAGAGCTTCAACGTATGGTGAAACACGCTAGCAGAATAATGTGCTGGCATGGAAAGCCTTAAGAAGTTGGTAGATAGCAGCCTTATGACAACATTTTGTAATAAGACTGATGGCACATATCCTCTACATTCATTGATTGTGTAAATAACTGATCAGGTAGGATTCGACAGGTAGGCCTTAAAACAAACTCCGTCCTACCCGTGTCAACCAAAGATTTAACTGTAGTTTTAAAAGATAACTGTTTTCTTAATCCAATGTCTCGTCCTGGTTTTGTTTTACTTTGTCTTTTACATTGCTTGAATAATTTTCAAGTTGTGATTTACATGTAATTTATAAAAACACTGCAACACAAGTTCTTTTCAAAATCAACTGCATCAATAAAGGCTTTAGCAATACGCTCTCATTTGATGTGGTGCGTCAGCATTAATGTAAACAAACATGTTTTTAAAGACAATCCAGACGTTTAAGTAAAAGAAGCTTCGTTTAAAACATTCTAGAACCGTACATACCTTCAAAAGTGGTAATTATTATATAGCGTGTAGTTTTATAAAACACTAATGATGGGGCAGGATTTATACACCAATTGAGTAAACTGACATAAAAACCCTAAAGCAACAAAAATAAGCTTTCATTGTGACGAAATTGCCTTACAAAAAGTGAGGTAAAACCCATCAATATTTTATTGATTTATTATCAGTAAAACATAATAAAAGAATACGAGCCTGGTTAACTTGCTTGGATGATGGTGTTCTTATTCAAAAACATATTTTTATTTGGAAAAAGTTGTCAAGATAGATTCATTGGTTTGCCGTCATTCAGCAATACAAATTTGATGACGCAATAAAATATATTTGAGGTTCCATTAAATAAATTGTATGTTATGTTCCATTATCGTAAATTGCATTCATTTCGGGGTAACACTTACCCTTTTTCACTCTAACTTCTGTTATATTTGAAGCACTGCCGTATGGTCCCAACACCGTACACTTTATATGAAACGCTTTATCTGAAAGGCTTACATTCAATAAGTTTAGGTTTCCATTGTCTTGATCAACTTTCACAGTTTTGTTATTGCACGCCGCCACTTCACCACACCGTGCAATCCCCTTAAATGTAATGTCTTCCAAACATGTTCTTAATGCCCATTTCAGTATTAAGCCATTTGTCTCATCACATAATGGTAGCAATGTACCGTTGTCAGACCGAGTCTTGCATTCTAACTCTACGTCTTCACCTTCAAAAACTGTGACGACTGGGGGCATGTCTATCCTGATGTAACCAAAAGAGACGGTATCTATTCAAAATACAAATAAATACAAATTAACACAATAAATAATTTGACAAAACCAGAAAGTCAATTCAAACCAGGTGAACACTAATTGTAAACTTTGTTTTATAATTTAAATTATTGCGCTACATCCTGTCTTTTTCTATGAAATGGTTTTGTTAAATTTATTATGTTTATAAACATACCGAGTAGCGTGTGAGACCAAATTAATTTAGTCCAACACACGAAGTTATTTATACTTGTACAAGTGCGCAATTGCTTACTACGATATCTCTATAGATTCCTGAAACTCTCCTTTCTTTGACTCACCTTGAAAAATATACCCAGTAATTAAGAAGACTGTAAACAACTGGGTAAATCCTTTGTCCATTGCTTGGATGTAATATGAAGATGTAGACGCATCAGCAATTACAATAAACTATGAATTATTATGAAAAGCTGCTCTAAAGATTGCCTACTAAAGCCTCCTGTCACTCTAGGTTCATGTACTTCCACTTCACTTTAATTGGCGAGAAAAGAATCAACTGGTAATTTCATCGCTGGTTCCACGTAATGACCAATCTGTAAAAAAATGCCACAATTTCAAATCGGCTTCCATACAAATGATGAACACACTGCCAATATTTCCAGCAAGTTTCATTACCTCCCCTATAATCCCTATAATAGGCACGTTGATACGTTGACTAGTAAGAACAAGGTGGCACTAGATTTGCACGTATCTTACATGCAACTATCTGTGAATATTGTCTGTGCTTTTTGAGGTCAAAATGCGAGCAAACAACCTCGTTTCCAGGGTTGATCGTTCTCGCCGCGACATTGTTTCCCAGCATGCCTTGTTTGCTCATAAACACTTGGGCGTGTTTTGGCGACCAAGACTAGAAAGATTCTGAATTTAAATTCACTGACCTTAACAGTGTCCGGGAGTTACGCAAAAACGGATAGGTACGTAGGTATTCTCTTGAAAAATTATGCCCTTACTGAATTACTCAACTTTCATTTAATTTTCTAGAAATGGAACTTAGGCTTTGTTATTCAATCAACAATTATGTTTATTATTTAAACGGCAAGCAAAATTAGGCGGCCAGTTTGTGCGTTCACCATTTATTTGCACTGTTACGTCAGTTATTTTCAAACAGTAAGCACCGAAAGGTTAGCATGCCTTTTTCGTGTGCTTACGGTCTAAAGCAGCGCTAAGAATTAGAAACTCGTACATAAAAGCTCAAAACAGCCGTTGGTAAATGACGAAAGGCGTGGATGAGGTGCGTTTTCCATAACGAGGCTAGTACACACAGGATGCGACACCCAAAATGGTTGAATTGGTAAACGTGTATTTTGTGGAGATGCGATCCGCGTTGTGCAATGGGTCAATATACCTTACAAATATACCAAAATACCAATATACCAAAAATACAAATACTTCAGTCTCACAGGTTTTTGATGTGACTGAGAAAATTGACCCTTGAACTGTTATCTTCTCCTGGGCCCGTCGAGTTATTCGCCCTCCAAATAAAAACACCCCTGCACCTGTGTAGTTTTCAAAATGTCCGAGCATCAATCTTGAAAAATGTCCCTACACCTTGGCATTAACCAGACCACTGTTTCAGGGCCTATATTGTCATCCAAAATACCTCTAGTAGGAAGTCAACAACCCCAAGTCAAAATTGGGCAAAGTTTTGACACTGCATCCCTTATAATTGGGTTCTCAAATCTATCTAATAGAACAAAATTTGAGAGCATACAAAATATTAATGAACACAATGATCTGTTTTCTCCCTATTTGTTGGGGTTCACCCATACGCTTCCGGCTCGCGGGTAGGTCTTTTGCGTTTTGTGTTTTCTCGAAGTGACGGATCGCAAATGTGTTTAATATGCATAAAGTTGGTAAACAGCGCTCTTTGGCAAAGCTGTTTTTGTAAGTGACGTATGTGTTTGTAAGTAATAACTCAATGCCGGACTAAAACATGGATAAATACCTTTAAAAAAACATAATAATGACAAATACAAAAATAAACAAATAAACAAATTGATAATTAAAATAAGTAAAAAACAGCAGTTTGAATTAAAGCAACTTCATCGCGATTTTCTCTAAACATGAAGTGACCAATACGAGGAAATGGTCGTCGGATCATCATACATAAGCCATTGTTTCTTCTAAACAAAACCTCAAGGGTAAAGTTATGTTTTGTTTGCTTTCATTTCCTATTTCAAACATGACATACAGAAAAATGGGTGTCTCACGGTCGAAAAAATAACAAATAATACTAAAAGGATATTAAAACCAATTTACAACGATCTACTTTTGGTTTCCTTTATATGGGAGACAAAACAATTTCTCACGGTCAAAAAATATATGGCTTAACAACAATGTACACTGATCTACATTTGGTTTCCTTCATATTGGATACGGAAAATAAGTTATGTTAACCATGTCCACAGACTGGTAGTTAAAAGGAATGGCCATTGTTCATTAATTTCCCTCGACCCCCAGCACACCCCACCCCAAACTACATCAACTCACCCCTATCAACCCCATTGTAATCGAATGTAAAGGGATAGGCCCCCTATCCTTAACTGTCGTCGGTTAACTTAGTTACAACTGACATTTAAGTCTGTATTTGTTTCATAGTTCTGAGTATACCTTTGTTTGCTACTGCGTGATGCTGCTGTACAGCAGCTATTGCATTGTCGAATACTTGCTTTTGCATCTCAGGTTGCGAAACTGTGCAGTAATATACACAAATGGACTGGCAATGAGGTCACTAGAGCACGTTTGTTCCCCCGGAGACTGTGAGTGACCAGAAGAGGGACCTATTCTGGTCACTCACAGGCCCGAGGGAGGATAGACGTGCTCTAGTGACTGAATCATGACAGTCAATATTTGTTTTTTAACACACCTCGGTACAAAGATCCAGACCCCGCCATTTTTCATGTGAAGATGAGCCTGGCAAACCTCTTGAGGGCGCTGTAGCCAGCCAACATTGTTAAGTTTGCACCACACTATTAATAAACTCCCATAAGAACCAATGCTAAATGATTAATATTCAAAAATACTCAACAAATCGTGCAAGTCTCTCAACATATTTTCGGACTACTTTTGGCAGGTCAACCGTTTTGAATTTTTGCTAACTACCCCAGAAAAAAACAACACGAAAATGTTTGTTTTTTTCCAAAACCGACTTGCTGTCAGTTTTCGTGGAGCACTTCTCCACTTTCCCGGTCAAATAGGGACAACTTTAACGCCTGAATTGATCAAGTCTCCTCAAAAGTTGAAGCACAGAATCCCCAGGTTGTGATAGATTCTTATATTTACACAATCTATTTTAATTGCTTGACCCCCAAAACGTTATAATTAAAAATAATTTATGTGTTTACAAGTAGCTTGGTGCATGGTGCGCCCTTAAGTCTATTGCCCGCTTCGGGAACTATTTCCCGCAAATTACGCGCGTGCGATGTCTAGTTCACGCTGACGCAAATCTCATGCACTAGCCTATATTATAACACACCTCTTGCTTTTTCTGTATTCTGGTTGGCTGAAACACGGTCACGTGGGATGACGCTAGTGATCGCGCGCGCCTGTTTTGCGGGAATAGTACCCAAGCGGGCACTAGTCTTTGGAAATAGTGCCGGTAACAGCGCCCTCAAGAGTTTGTCGGGCTCATCATGTGAAAGATGGCGGCGTTTGCATCGGCGGATCGCAGTACTCCTGAAAAAAAACTCAATTTACTCTACTAAGTGAGGAAGAAATTGACAAGTTAGTATGGTGTTCCATATGTGCCACTCCTTTCGTCGCATTTTCAAAAATTTCCGTCGCGTTTTCAAAAATTTTCGTCGCGTTTTCAAATTTTTCCGTCGCGTTTTCAAAAATTTCCGTCGCGTTTTCAAAAATTTCCGTCGCGTTTTCAA
>JAUELU010084561.1:0-16507 GCA_032357145.1 Evasterias troschelii
CATTGGTGTTATTTTCACGCCCTATATAATGTTGTCATTGCTTTTTCAGCAGTATGAAAATAAAGTAACAGGTTTGTCCCCCCCCCCCCCCCCTCCCCTATAAGTTTAAGCACCCCGCCCCATCCCCCAGATTAAGAGGTCATGCCGCGGATGCCGGTACTCGGGAAAAAAAGTAGACTAAGATGCGGAGCAAGTGTTCCAACACTTACCTTGGAGTCCTTGTAGCCCCATCGATCGTTACATATGGTCCCCCATTGCCCATCGCCGCTCTCTCGGTGATAGACCTCCACCCTACCTTCAAAGCGATTACTTCCACCCATCAAACGTACGGCATAGTCTGTACAATGATTTAAAAACAACCTGAATTGGATCTATCATTAACTTAATATTATTTCTTTGTTCTGCAATATTTACAAACCAAATACTTTGGGAACAACTGTTGCTTGATACATAATCCTGAATAAGTTAAGTCTTCAGTCTTCGGTAAAAAAAATAAATAAATAGTTGCAGCACTTACAGGGAGTTTGTACTTTTGGTAAATGTCAATGACAAGTATCCTCACTTGGTGTATCCCAACATATACATGAAACAACAAACCTGTAAAGTTTAAGCTCAATCGGTCATTGCAATCACAAGAAAAGGTGGGGGAAAACCTCAAGTGTTTTCACTGTTTTCAAACATCGAGTTTTTGACTCATGAGATCAAAACTAAATATTTTACTCATTTCTCAAAAAATATAGCATTTAAAGCAAAAATATTTCAAAGGGAGTTTCCCACAATGACCATCTTTATACCATGTAAGTGATGTGTGAATCTGTGAACATTTATATTTTTGCTCTTACCAATGTTACAAACACTCTTTAAGGCATGGTATACATTTTGGTAAATGTCAAAGACCAGTATCCTCACCCCCAACACAAGCCTAAAATACAAGCCTGTGAAAAGTCGGGTTCATTGGTCGTTGAATTTGAAATAAAATAGTGAAAACAAAACACGACCATGTTGCATAAAATTACATGCTTTCAGTTGCCTGACGAAGGCTTCATGCCTGAAGCCTCTCTTAGGTACAAATTGTTAATGACAAAATTACAACTTTCTCTAAACCATAAACTTACAGGAGATAGTTTCTAATGATGTTTTATAATATCAACAGCTCGCCTATGCTCTATACCAATAGACCTAAGTTTGTTATGGTCTTTAATTTTTGGAGTAATTACCAAAGGTATTCCCTCCCTTTAAAATAATAGGTTAGGCCTATACTGGGAAAATTAAATTAAATAAATTACATTTAAAGGGAAGTTACATTATTGATAATTGCTGTGGTTTTTTTTGATACCGTGACTGCATAGAAAAGGTAAAGCAAATGATGGTGATTCTAAACCGCAGCAAATCAAATCATAATTGCATGTAAATAATGAATTCTGTTTTACAGCACTGTCTAACCCCAAAATAATTCTCCCTGATTGTGATGTTGTTCAAATCGAATACGTTATATCTACTTTCTTAAAACACCGCTATGATCTGAAAGACGATTTATGATAGTATGAAATTATAAGTCCTTACGATTTAGGAGTACACTTGCCCTTGCAGTGGGGCATTCACTAAATATTTAGTACGAGCAATAAATTGAGCGCGGGAGGCTTATTTCCTTTATTGTATGAGCAAAAAATTGGCGGGGCATGTTACCTCGGGATCTTGCTGGAATGAGAGGGATATATGCACTGTTATGCAAATGATTCTTTCATTTTGTCTAGTAACGTAATGACGTAACAGTGCTCTGTAAGAGTAAATGAGTTTCGTGGAGTTAACAGCTGTGTCAAAGGCTACACCAATGGAAGATTGAAACACATTGCGAGCGGTCACTTCGATGAATTGAGTTTGAGAGTCGCATGACGTTACGCGGACCGTCACTGCTGCATGCCGACTTTGTTATATATTCAAAATGGCGCGGGTTGGGTGTTTGGAGCTGTCTGCTGGCTTGCTGACTGGTGTGGAATTATAGAGAATCTCTCTTTTTGTATGAGGTTTACTGACGGCTCTTAAGTGGAACATTGTTGGTAAGGGAGCAATTTGATACTGATTATGCGAGTGACTTGGAGAAATTTATGGAATAAAATCCAATACGACAACCAACTGCATCCATTTTCATCGGACTTCGTTAACACTGTCGGGCTTTGTATTAGGGCCTATGTCATTTGAATCAAAGCTGTCCTTTCTCCGGGACTCAGGGAATGGTGACCGCGGGGAGCAAAGATTTGACTGGTCAGGACAGACCTACAGACAATTGTGGAACACAGACTTCAAGAGGTTGACCAGGAATGGCGTTTCGGAGGAGCTTTCAATGGCTCGGATACAAAAATAGTAAACTAAGGGAGTAAATATCAATGGAGTGTGTGGTACGGGTTCGTCTATGGCTCTGATTGACCTTACTGGAGTTTACCCATCAAAGACTAAAGGAAAAAAACTGTCCACTGGTGGTAAGTGAAGATCTAACCCAATTATCACCCTTTTCTTGTTGCAGGCCATACCCTGTGTGGAAAAGAGGGAACTTTATGTTTTTGGCATTTCCATTTGTAATGCATAGGCATATTGGTCGAATCCAATGTTGCTAAAGTGTCGCCTGGTTTTGGTTATCACTATCCACGGCAGTTGAAAGTTTGATTTGTCATGGCTTTAGGGGCCTATTATGTTATTTTTTACAAACATCATAAATAATAAAGCTTTATTTTTATGATGAAGTTGTTGTGATGTAATGTAGGACTTCTCAGCGTTGTGAGCCATGTTGTGAAAACATGCACATCCACAGAGCCCATATCATAGTTTAAGGAACCAAGTGCCATCTTAAAAATACAGCAATGCATCTTGGGAAACCGAGCCCAATTAAAATAACAAAAGGCCGAACACCTAAACATTATTCGAGATGCAAAGATGGGCTTCATGCTGTAATTCACATGTAGCTATGGCAGGTTTGTGTATACTGTAGTTGTGTATAATAGTTGTGTATACTGCATTGCTTCTAAAATGATATGGTTGCCATAGTGTTGCTTTGACTCGCATTTCACACAAAAACAATGCGCGTCGATCATGCGCATTACTCAAACATGCATGAGTGATGACTGAATATTATTTCCAGTTTAGTGAAGTTATTACAGCACCCAGATTTATTTATTTTTTTATTTATTTTTTTTCGGGGGGGGGGGGTGATGTGGTGTTTGTTTCTTAGTTTGTTGGGGTAATTGTTTGTTTGTTTGTCTGTTTTGGGGGTGTGGTTTTTTTAAACGACGTATTAAAAGAAAACAAATTATACATAAGTAGTACCAACTCGATTTAATTTGGCAATAGCAAAGTTAAAGTTAACAGATGAAACTATATACTGTCCTCTTTAAAAACTGGTTCTCATCAGTCAGAATTTTAATAAATCAATTAACATTATTTCAGTAATAGTTAATGGTCGATTTTAGTTATATAGCAAAACAAACCGTAACTGAACGGTGAGCAAAATAAATAGCAGACTCACCATCAATGCGGCTGCATACAACGGCTGCCACGTCCCTGTCACCATGGCAAACAGACAGACTCGTGCTCGGTACCTGGTAGTGAGGGGAGCAGTCCATCAGAGAAGACTCTCTTCCCGTGCAATCCAGACTGCTCACGGTCACCACCGTGTTGTTACCTCCAGGGAACATATCATGTGCCTTCGCCGTCCGCGTGGCGAGTTTGAAGCCAAGTTCGCGACAGACAACAGTAGCTTCTTCTTTGTCGAAATTACCGGCGCAAACGCCACCCCAACTGCCGTGGCTAAACACCTGAACCACACCGTCGTAAGGTGAGATCATATTCTGTCCTGTGTCAAGTCGAACATCGCCGTCTGTAAAGATGGCCATTGGAACAATGCTGTAAAAATATCCCTTGGACTACTTTAAGTTGTCAAAAACGAAATATGCAGGATTGGTAGTTATCAATGGAAAACAAAGTAATTTCAATCATTGGTTCTAAAGTTCAAACAAATACCAAAAACAGCCATTCTAGAGAAACATTTCCTTCTGAAATACAACAGTCAAGTATGTAATTGTAATGGCACTTGAAGTTCCTACAAATCGATATTGTGCACTTGTTCCTAAACAGCGTGTGGTTTGAAACGTCCATGGGTTCGTTTAATGATGTTTACCTGTTGCCCTTTTTCTGTTCAATTGGTATCGAAACTTCTATAAACAACATAAACAACTAAAACGAGCACTTCTTCCACTGCTGCAGTACCTTATGCTTTACCTGGAAAACTGTGTGGTATCGAGAGAAAAAAACACCCCCAAACCAACCAATCAAACAAACAGACAAACCAATACCCCCCCCCCCAACACACCCAACAAACAAACACCCCAACAAACCAAAAACAATTAAACTCTCTTCCGAAATAAATTATTTACTTTTCCCTTACAGTTTGAATCAAGCAAATTTCTTCCAGCTCAAATTTTGTTGGAAATTGCAACATTTTTACGTCTGTGATTTGTCCGATAGAAGAAGGTGATGCTTTATTTCAAGCCTGAGTTGTCTGTGGACGACGGCAGAAGTGATGCTTTAAATAACATTATTGCTTACCTTGTTGTGCAGCCGTGCGGGTCACAATGGCCGCTATGACAACAAGCAAACTGACATCATAAGCTGATCTTAGCATCTTAACCCATGGAAATATTGTTCCAAGGATCAAAGCATAAAACAGACGCCACTATTCTGAAAAATATCGCAGGATTGGGTTTATAGAACATAAATATCAGACTATTCAAATCAAAATCGTGCTGCACTGGTTCCTGGTGCGCTGTGGGTGCGTGCACACTATGCATCGTCTACGACAATATAACCATTATTAGATTAATTATTAAGAGACTACGAGCTGTGTACACTGTTCAATTCAGAGTCCAAAGACTATGTCGATTTGGTAATTTCTTGTTTTTATACCTTTTCCAATAATTGACAGTAAGTGTTAATAAATAACTTTCATAACCACATGAGAAAACATTGCAGTAGCCAGTGATAGGTTGTACCGCTCAACCCAAAAGTGTCCAGTACGGGGGGGTTTTCTAGTTGCAATGCCGTTTGCTGTATTACCAATGTTTTCCGAGACTTTTTTGAGTTACAAGAAATATTGTAATAGAGCTGCCTTATTATCAAGACTTTGCCTACCATGATTGTGACCAGCCCAACTCAAATGAGGTGAAAATACACTGCTCCTCGCGATACGCATTAACATTATGTGTCGGTTAGTTAAATTCAAAACTAAATCAATTAATTACTTTTTAAAGTGGTCCCAACATTCATGCAAAATAAAACTCAAACAAAATCGTACACAAAGTTTCTCTACACCTGCATTAAACAACCGTATTTATTTATTTATTTATTTAAAAAAGAACATGATGCATACATTATTATCGCATGGTGCATGTTGGTCACATGATATAAAAAAGCCCACTGTAATAAAACAGCTGCTGTGATGAAAGCAAACCGCAAAAATAACTTTCAAAGTTTTAGAAAAATGAAGTTGTCCTCGTGGTTCTTTCACGAGACACGTTGCATGCCATCCAATACCAAATATCTGAAAACATGGCATGGTATGCTGACTTAGCTAGAATCACTACATTACAATTGACCCCATTCACATGACTCAGTTTCCGCGTGGTTTTACCAATTGCATGGTAGGCCTACGTGCGTGGTTATGACAATTCTGTGTGGTCTCCCACGAGTGTTATAAAAAGCTAAACTATTATATTACATATCTGTGCAATATTTACCCCTTTTCTTGTCATTATCATAATTCATAAATAAAATGGCCGATCGTGTTGAAACTTTCAGCATCCTACTCGATTGACCTGTTCTACATGCAATACAAAAATTATGCAAATCGGCCCAGTAACTACAAAGTTGTTAAGCAGTTCCAAAAGTCTTCACCATCTTAAACCCCAACCCTAATCCTAACCCTAACCCTAACCCAGAATCTTATTGTGCTGTGTAGGGCACGTGTTCCGCGCACCATATATAACATGCAGTTTGACTCCCCAAATGGCGGACCATGTATGGCTACATATACACATTAGCTGCCTGTGACGTCAGTGCACCGGTTGAATTGGCTCGTACTTGGACATTGGATATTTGTCTTTATACTGGTTGGAAAAAAACGGGTTACCATCGAAATTGCGCATTGTTTGCCACTGCTTTGCTCTCTTCTTTATATAGTTCAGGAAATGAAGTGTATAGGAAAGTGCAGGGGAGACAGTCACAAAAAATTTACACTATAATAACTAGTTTTAGTTTAGATGGCTTAAGCTAATTGCGTCGTTGGTTCAATTCTGTGTGGTCTCCAACAAGTGTTATTAAAAGATAAACTTTATATATTGCATACTAATTAATAACTTTATGTTATACATTATGTCATTTATCAATTTCAGTTGTCATAATTAAATGGTTTGTAACAAAGGGTTTGCATTGTTTCGACTTATCATCATTCTGTGTGGTCCTTCACATGTATTATGAAAAGCTAAACTTTATATACTGCATACTAATTTATAAATCAGTTGTTAATTACATATTTAAATAGCTTGTAACAAAGGATTCGCATTGTTTTGATTAATCATCATTAAGAGTAAAACGATTCTTTCAAAACAATATATTAAAAACTTCCTTCTTGTTCGCATCCTCCAACACTTCAGATATACAATTCAATTTTAATGACGTTATAAACTTAAGTGTTTGAAGGAAATATTTACATACTCACTGTATTCCTTAATTATAAGTTACACCTCCAAAAATGTATACATCGTGTCACAAATAATGTAAAATCTCTGCGTTCAACTTTCTAAAAATCTTTCGAAAAATGTATGTACATCAAGAACCCGACCACCGAGAAAGACACTTTCACACTCACATAATATGTACTTACGAAAGAGCTTGAAATACAACCAAAACATATCTACAGACAACTATATATTCTACTATATTTGACAAAGCATACTTCGTGATTATCAATCAAAATTGTCATTTCACAAATAATGTCCTTCACGACTGTATTCCTAAACTTATTCAACAGAAGAAACATGATCGTGAAGTATAACAATCGTTCAGCGTGTGATTGTCACGTGATGTTACTCTGTGCTCAATCTCATAGAGCTGGTTAAAAACAAGTAGAAATTAAGCCCTACAGAATTATGCTTACCAGTTTAAGATTTCCAGCCAAAAATACCCTATCAAAATCTGTGACCGGTTTTTCTGTTCAGTCTTACTAAGCAGCAAATTGTTAAGCAACATTTTCTGCTTAAGTAGCTCAATGATATTGGGCCCTGTAGCAACCACCATTAACTCACACACATCACAAATAGGAAAACAAACAACTTTTCATATATATTCCATAACTAGGTTTGTTTGTTTTCTTGTCAATAAATTAGATTGCTTCAAAATGATTTCAAGGCACTTGGTGGAATGGTTTTTACCATTTCATTGAAACTTGATTCAGACTAAAGGCTGTTGCCATGGTTGTAAAAAGGGGCTTGCCTAAATTGAATTCAGTTCAATTCAATTCAAGAAAAGTTTACTGAGAAGCTTGTAATTGAAATTTAAAAAAATTATTTGCACATGTTGACATTATCATCATCAGCCCATGTCAACATCCCACTGCTGGGGGAAGGACTCTCCCAAACTGTGCCAAGTATTTCTGTTCTGTGTATGTCTTTTCAAACACAGAATAATGATCGTTAACAAAAATATATTAAATATCATCCACTGTGGAACTAAGGCATGTGGAGCCAGCAATAAGATGTTATGTGGTGAATGCATCTACACAGTACACAGTCAACCCTCATACTGTCTAAATATTCGATATCATAATCATTCACTTTGGTTTTGAATAATAGCTAAGCTATGCCTGCCAGCAACATAATATGAGGTGAATGCATCAACACAGGACACAGTCAACCCTCCAACTGTTTGACCATTCAATATCATCCACTGTGGTTATAAATGTTAACTAAACTATGCCTGCCCTGCAATACGATATCACATGGCGAGTGCATCTACACAGAGCAAGAAGCCGCCGTTAAAGCTGAATCTTCACTGATGACTTCAAAAATATCACCCAGATTCCCACAGCACATTCCATGCAGAAGTTCCAGGCACTTCTTGCAGTACCTCTCGGAGTCCCTCTTGGCAATCTTCCTGACAAAGTCTTTGGCCTCAGGGAACTCGGCAAGACCCTCCATCATAGGATGTATACTACTATCCAAAACGTCATTTGTTGTAAGTGTCTCATCGTAGAGTTTTTCAAGACATCGATGACCCTTAAAGCTTTTGCACTCATCTTCTGTCAACTCTAATGTAGTCGAGATGATGTCAGTCATGTCTCGTTGGGATGAACAGCTCAGCTCCAGTTGAAGGGATTTTCTTATGGACACATTTCCAAATATGTCTTGAAGTGTGGTTGAACAAGCGTCGTCCAGGGTAACGTTGACAAATTCTAAATGGAATAACAATGTTTACACTAAATTATTTCATGTTTTGTCCATAGGGAGCATGTGAAAACAAGTGATGTTGACTATAATGCAATGCTTTTACTTTACTGCTGAGAATGCAGTGCACATACCAGCAGGCAGCACCTACAGTCGAACCAGAAAAATGCTTTACTTTATCTTGATTCAACTGAAGTATGTCAAAGGTCAGGCAGAACCTAAACTTTTAACAATGTTACCAGTGCTGTACCTTACTTTGATTTGAATAAAAACACATTCACCAGAAAGCAGTAGCAGCGATGCTACCAACATTACCAACATTGCACCTTATATTGATTCAAATAGAGTTAGTCTACAAACGCTCAACCATTACATTTTAACCCCCTACATTGGTGGTCCATATAGTGCCTTACCTCCAGTGTTGACTTTTCTCTCTACAATGCATTCAAACTCCCTTCTGTCAGTTACTCTACCAGCCTTCACAGTATAGACCTGGTGTGGAATCATCACACCTGGTAGGTCCATTTCATCTACTCCACTCGTTGTAATCCAATTCTGGACTGGATTATTAGGGTTGTGAAGACATGCACAAAGTTGCAAAGCATTGCAGTTGAGCCCCTTCAAACCTTTAACGGTGGCTGCTTTTCGTTGAGGATCTAACTGAATATCCAATGGCTGATCTATGGAAAAGACAAACACAAACAAACATAGGTAAACTCCACAATCAAATAGTTTGGTGTTTAAGTATTGAAATGGCAGTGCATGCATTTCACAGCACTTTTTTTCAAAACGCTTGTTTTGTGTGTAACTTAGTGACGAGGTAATTTACCAGTAGTGCCTCTAAATCACCATAACAACTTTCATTAGAAGTACATGAACCCAGTATTTGCAACCTAATAGGCCGGCATGCGGCTGATCACTCATATTAACAATCTCTACGATTCAAGTACCCATTTACTCCTTGGTGATGAGAAGCAATTAAAGTTAATGGTATTTTGTTCATAGTATTTGTTTGTGTGTGATTTAACCTTCTTGGTCTGTTATGACGTTGCATTTCAAGCACACAGGATTCAAGTTCTGGTTTGTCACATCAGCTGAGTGTGGGTTCGAGTCTCGGTAATGACACTCGTGTCCTTAAGCAAGGCATTATTGCTCGTCCTTCGGATGGGACGTAAAGCCGTTGGTCCCGGTACTATGTAATGAATGTACAGGAGCCTAGTACACTTATCGTTAAGAGAAGGGGGGTTCACCCTGGTGTTTTCTGGCATGGTTGGCAGCCGATTCTGCTGCAGCACCCTGTAGACCATTACATAGTGCTACATAAACATGAGTCATGCATTTATAAATCTGCATACCTTTTGTAGCATTGAGCAAATGTGGTCCTCAATATCATTGTTATTTTCGCCGCTCACATGACAGAAACTTACTGCTTAACCCTTATACTCCCTTGATCCACTTGCTTACTATACAGGTGATCTTAATCCTCTAAGTCCTCCTCTCCTATGGCACAAATATGTTTGGACCAGGATAAGATTGGAATGCCTGACCCAGGGATAAGCAATTTTTATTTGGGCTTAATGCTTTATTTCAGCAAAGACGTATAACAGGTTTTTGCAGGGTAGGGGCTGCAATGAGACCTTGAAACTTTGCAAGTCTTTCCTGACAGAAACCATTAACTTTAATGAAACATTATTTCATTGCACTTCTTTCAGAATTCAGGCTAATTTATCTATCACATTTTCAGACTCCTCAATAGTTCACCAAACCATAATTCTACTAGTTTCAAAAATTACTCCTGGGTGTACCCCCCATTCAGGGGCCCCCTTGCAGTAGAGCATCTTTGGAGATTACTTACCTGTCATGGGGATCATTGGAAACTCCTCGGGGCTGTCGGGGCTGCTTGTAAAGAACCTCTTAATCCAACATCTCAACTTTCTGGACAGTTTGACTGAAGCATACGCGATTACCAACGCTACAAGGAAGACACCAGTGATTATCATCCCCTGAAGAAAATCTCTTGACTCTTGGAGAAGAATCAGACAAAATAAACCATTAAAACTGAAGTTCTGTAAAGTAAGATTAAACAAGATTGAGATAAAACACTTAAATAGCTGAGCAATTATTGTTTGCCTGGGATTCTACAAAGTCATAAGCTTTTATTTAGTGTATTTCATGAAACAAATCTGCCAGTGTACTTAATCTTAAACCAAGAAGAGATGGTATCTTAGTTTTTATTTGTCTTAGTTTTTTGTTAGTCGTTATTCAGTGTGTGATGATCACATAATGACGTGGAAAGGATTAATTGTCATCAGTTTTTAATTCATATCAGTTTGTCATTACCTTCAGTGAGATTTGTTGTAGTTAACGCTGGAGATGTGCCATTATAGGTTCTTTCCGATGTAAATATCAGTCTGGTAATTATAGCATCTGCTAAAGAAAAGATGTAACAGAAAATGAATATCTACCTTTTTATGGAACTCTATGCTATTTTATTTTAGATAATCTGGGGCTTAACAAAGAAAAATTTACTAGAGATGGACTTGAACCTGTGACCTCCTGACCTATCTAAACCAACTGAGATATCTAGCCCTATGTTGGCGGTCTTCAGAAAAGCCACACATTTTGGAATTTTGTTTAGTTATTTCATCTTTCCTTTTGGGCTGTTTATTTTTTGTTTTTCTTCACATTCTGTGGTTTTGTGAAACAACTCTGTTTTGGGGGCTTTCGTTTACCTTTCAAGTGCTACTGTATGCAATGTTTTTTGTGTGGGTTTTTTCCTTGATAATGCTCTGTTTTAAAATAATTGGTTTCGTCATCCAATGCGGCTGTGCTATAATTCCATTTGGTGTGTTTTCCCACTTTGTTTTAGTCTATTCCCCTACCCCAGCCAACATTTCCATCTTGCAATCAGGGAGAAGGAAATGACACAGTTTGTGGCGTTCTTCTCATTAAGCTATAGCATCAGAACTGGTAACTGTGTTAGACCATAAAGGGAAGTTAAAATTAAGTAATCACACTTAAAACTAAAAGCAAAAACACTTATTGGTTAGAAGCCTACAGCAGCTTTCTAGAGCATGAAGCATTTTGAGAAACATTTCACTTTGATCCTACACTCAGTCCAACTACTGACCCCTTGCAAAAAGCAGAACGCACCTTCACACAATGCGCGAAACCAACCATTTTAGCCATTTTGGGAGTAAACTCCTATGTGTACATTTAGAAAATCCAAAATGGCCGATAGTACAGGAAATGGGAAAGTAAGTGAAGTGCTTGTCGTAAATGGATCAACACCATGCTAATGTAGATATCCGGAGGGGTAATCAAGGATTTTCAGGAAAGGGGGTGGGGGCAGTGCTAATAGGGGGGCACAATGCGCCCACCCCTAAATACTCCAACACACTTTTCATCACTTGTATCTAGAAGAACTCCCCTCAATAATCATCAAAAGAATTCCAGCGATTCGCAAAGCACAGTGAAGGGACAACAGGAGGATGGGATGGGAGGTGGGGGATAAGAGGTCAGCTGGGAGGGGGTGGTACACCATGCATCATATCAAGCACTAAATGTCTCAAACAGAATCAAACTCAACACACAGGTAAATTGTGAAGGGTTTGGGGTTGGTTAGTACACCCTGCCCAATATATGGCAGATGGTGTCCCCCCCCCCCAAATGTTCCCATTATTTTATCATACTCTCTCTTTCTGTTGAACAGAAGTCCCCCCCCTAGAATCCTTGATAGGAGGAGGGAGTACACCAAGCCACATATCGAGCACCTCGAAGAAAAACAAGTTAATTAGGGTTAATGAATGGTACTACCATGTGAGTCACACTTACCGTTAGGACTGCTAGCTCTAGCTGTAGTAGTCTCATACCCTGTGGTTGAAACAGGTTGTGGTGTTTTGGGTTTGGATACTGGTTTCAATAATAAAACAAGCATAAACTATGCGTTAATTATTCACTTACTTAAAACACTATGGTCTAGTTGTTGCAAGGTTTAGGCAGTCCATAGAGCACTTCAACGGCCACAGTTTTTTCCATAATGCATCCAGTAAAATATCAAACAAAATATATAAAGTACTGTTCTTACATTTTTTGGTTTTACTTTCGATGAATGGTTTAATCTATGACTACAAGAGAAAATTTCTGGAAAGTGAATGTTTATTTAGTCAGCAAAATCATCCATGTCACAATTTATGGCAAGACTATGTGGAGCTTAAAAAAACGAATCCTTTAGTGCATTGTTGGGTTCAATCTAGGATCAAAATAAATATAATTTGGAAAGGTTATTTTTTTGTAAAGTTATTTTTTTGTAAAGTTCCAACAACTACACACTGTGGTGCGCTATGCTTCAAAAGGTAAATATTTCAAGTGTTACATCCATTACAAACAAAGAGATATAAGTTCTAAAAGTGTCTGAATATACAAAATGTTTTACAAATGACTTTATAACAAATTATGTCAAACTAAGCTTTTGGAACTTTATATGTTCTACTAGGCAGCTTGAAACTTGCAATATGATAAATCAGTTTTGTAAAATGTATACAACTTTCTTACCGAGAGGTTTGGATCCAGTCAAAAGTAAAGAGCACTTTCTCATTCATGAACAAGCTGCACTAGTGTGTGATGCTCCTTCACTTACAGGGAAACGCGTAAACTTTGAACTTATTCTGGTGAAGTTATTGGAGAAATCAACCCCTTACTAAAATGGACAGGTTTCAACATTAACAGCCATAAAAATGGTGCAATACTGTGTCCCAAACCCCAAAACAACCATTAAGTACTGTCTGTCCTTATGTATAGACAAAATAAACACAACTTAAACAAGAACCTTCCTTTCTCTCTTTCAAGAAAAGTCTGAAGTCATAAAAGCGTCTACCTTTTGGTTTCTTGAACCTTTGACACAGCGTTTCATTTGCTCGAGGAAGGCTCCCTAGTGCCAAGCTTGAACTGCATATTTTGGGGCAGAACCCGAATCGAATACACGGCTCGTAGACATCCAGTCTTCCCTCCCAGTCGACATCAAATGGGTTGTCCGGGCAGTAAGAGCATCGTACACACCGGGAATTAAGGCAAAACTCTCTGGGGAAGGTAAACAGGAAAATCAAATGTGAACAGATTTAACATAATTAATCATCCTGGGCGGCTAGTGCGACTATTGTTG
Source organism: Evasterias troschelii (assembly GCA_032357145.1). Classification (NCBI taxonomy): domain Eukaryota; kingdom Metazoa; phylum Echinodermata; class Asteroidea; order Forcipulatida; family Asteriidae; genus Evasterias; species Evasterias troschelii. Next base: position 13,648 of record JAUELU010084561.1, read on the forward strand.
AAGTCGCGACTATTGATTGATTAGTCGAGTCGTGACTACTTAAACTACTCGATTAATCGCGCCACCACAACTTCTACAAAAATAGTCGCGACTACTTGCTTATTGACCAAATTATGTGGTTCACGACTATTCACGACAACATAATTTAGTAATGAAACAAAATTAAGACATCAACGACACAATCCTTTCAGCGTGAATTTTACTATATTGCGACTGCGGCAAACAATAAAACACAATGCATCATGGGGAAAAATTATTCGTAACTAGTGTCGTTGTTGGACTACATGTATTTGAGGCGCGACTAGTCAAGTAGTAAATTTCACTAGTCGCCCAGGCTTAATAATTAACACAACCTTAAATCTCACAAAAAGTTTGCTAATTTTGAGAATTTTTTTTCCCAATTCCAACAGAATCGTGCTTCCATTTCAACCTTGAAAAATATTCTTTATTTATGCACATAACAGCACAAATGCCGATAACAGGATGCATCAAGGAGTATTAGGAGCAATGAAGAAATGTTAAGTTTTAAACGCGGGATGAAAACCTGAAGGCAGGAACTGAAAATTCCAAGTGGAAATGTCAACAAACACAAAGCTGTTCCGTGTATTAATTCTTTGATAAAATCACTCCAGACATTTAAAGTTGGTCTGACTTTCAGATAGAAGACCCTTCACCTTAGATTTGCTTTTATTCTGACTTTAAATGTGCCTATTGTAAGAGTTGTAACATTGGAGACAAGATGTGCACTAAGCATAAACTCAAGATGGCTACTTTATTGAACAACTCAGTACATGTGACATTGGTCAAGTCTCAACACATGGTGGCGCTAAAACAGTTACATGAAGCATGATCATAGATTATTACACCTATCAAAATCTAAAACTATTACCTTCATTCTGAAACTTACTCTAAAACTTAAAAGGGGTCGATTTCACCAAACTCTTCCTAACTTAGGACTAGTCCTAGGCAATGCTAAGAGATGGGACTAGTCCTAAGTTAGGACGCGTAACTTAGGACAGTCCTATCTCTTAGCGTTGCCTAGGACTAGTCCTAAGTTGTAAAAAGAGTTTGGTGAAATCGACCCCTAGTTTCACAAGTAAGTACGTAAAGTCCTTTGAGCGAACTGACCTCCTTTTCAAGAAACAGAACTCACAATCTAGTGCATAAAATGAACGGACTACCCCCTACATGTATATTAAAGTTAGTACGCTAGAGGGCGTTCCACAACGATTCGATCATGATCGCGCATGCTCGTTTATTTGGCATGGTGATTGTGTGAAGTCAAAATGCTGCAATGAAGACGCAATGTTTTTGATCACACGCTCGGTTGTGATAATGTTTTTTTTAAACTCTAAATGTTGTTCCAAACCGTTTCAGAAATGGTAAACACATTTTTAAAAATAACCGTAAATGCACAGGCTTGGTAAGCCTGCCTTTGATGGTCACACGGTTACACAGTTAACCAACCGATCATCTGGTTAAACATACATTATTACGGTTCAGATAAATGTGAAAATCAAAGTCAAAAAAGTGCTGCAACATGCCGACCATAATAATTGCGATCAGGATTTTCACAGCGCACATCTAAAGGCCAAGGGTCAAAATTTGTTCATATGTAGAGACCTAATCCTGATTGAAGATCATAATGTTTTTGTATCACAAAACAGGGACTGGGAATATTTATTTTCACTTCCGATTCTGTTTTTGACCGGAAGTAAAGGTCAAATGGGAAGAGTTCAAGGTCAAATGGAGCCACACTCTGCGTATAAAACTCTATAAAACAATGCCCCTTTCTTTTAGAGAAAGAGAGGTCATGTGAGGTCACGTACACAACAAAAAATAAAGACCTATATGACCTTAGTATGATCCCAATTTCAAAGATTAAAAATAAACGTCTAAAAACCCTGTAATTCCACACCTGATGACGTCATCATGACGTCATTGTTCACATGCCCTCTTCATGTGAAGGTTCAAGTATATGCCAAGTTTCAAGTTTTTAAAACTTTTCCTTTGCGAAATTGTGATGAGAAGGTTCAGAGAGAAGAAAAAAGTGGCAGAATTTTTTTTTAAACAATAACAATAGGTTTATCGGCTGCTAGCTAGGTTGGAAACACCTAATAAAAATCTTGACGAAAAAAACATCTGTTCCGACAGAACAGCCAATTACCACAGTCATAAAGCAAAGATTATAGTAACCCAACTTGAATAGGCTGATGCAGTAAGGGTTGGCCCCCGGTGAGGAATCAGTTCAGGAGGGAATCACTGACTGCGTACCAAATGAGACACCCAAAAATGAGACGCCCCAAAATGAGAAACCCCAAAATGGGACACCCAAAAATGAGACGCCCAAAAATGAGACACCCCAAAATGAGACACACAAAAATGAGACACCCAAAACTGTGAACAAACAACATGTACTTACCCCTGTGAGGGTCTGCACTGAAAATGGCATTTCTCCTCATTTGAGTCCTTCCTTCGTATTTCTGAAAAACCCATTCTAGACAATATTAACAGGAACAGTCCTTTCAAAATGTCCTGTAAAAATGAATAATAATAAGATTATTGTTGACAATAAAGCCTTTTTATGTGTAAATGCGTACAAATGTTAATACACAATGTACATTGTGGCACAATGAATAAAAAGATTATTGCCAAAAACATTTAGGGCCTAACTTTATATGTAAATGCATGCATATTGTATTTACTCTGTGTCGAACAATTTGCCAAACTTCATCAGAACTCAAAATGCTCCAAATGTGAACATTTTCAAATCCATGGTAAAAACTAGCCCTGGCGGCCTTTCACTTTCGTATTTGTACTACAGTGACGTCCTGGAGATCAGGTACCATTTCTGGGGCGG
>JAUELU010084579.1:0-16501 GCA_032357145.1 Evasterias troschelii
TTGAGCCCAAATTTTCACAGGCTTGTTATTTTATGCATATGTTGGGATACACCAAGTGAGAATACTGGTCTTTGACACTTACCAAACGTGTACAGTGCCTTTAAGAGAAAATAATGTTCCGGATAATTAGGTAGTTTATTCCGGAGAACAAGTTCAATAATGTGTGAGAAGGCCCGGTCACCATAGTGTACTGTCCCGGACGAGGTATGGACACATCATCGGGTAGATTTACAATAACTGCATTGCAAAAGTTTATCTTTGATGTAACAAGAGCAAAACTGTAACTTGGTTGCGTCAGTTTTATTCAATTTCTTGACTGTTGTGGTTAGAGGGATATCAGTTCTCTTGCAGATATCTAGATTGGTTGAGTCACTCCACAAGAGTATTATTTTTGACATTCCATAGTTTATATTATGAAATATTGTACTGATTAACTTTGTATATTTGTGCTGGATATATCAACCAAAGGTAGTGTGTTCATGTGATATTGAGAAAATGGGTGCATTTGATGAGGGAGATTTTAAGAAAGAACTTATATAACAATTTCAAAACTAATTTAGAGTAGTTGATATGTATCAAATAAAATTAGTTTGTATGTTAATCAGTGCTACTGTAACTTACAAGTAGCTCACTTGTATTTCTCTAATCACATGCAAAACTAGTATGTGGTTTTGTCAATGGTAATTGTCAAGTTCCCAGTATGTTCAAAAGCAATAATGAGTTCAGATTCTTATCATACCAAAAAGGGGATCAGACTGTACAGCTTCTAGCCTCGCTTTGGGCGATTTGAACTCAATAAGGTGGGACAATTATTTCTGTGAAATATTTCCCTCTGAAATTAAGTCATATTTGAGAAAACTGTATCTGAAAATATTTTACAACGCAACGGCTGATTTTGGTTGTTGCAACCTAAATTCAGGACAATGTATTTACATGCTAAACAAATGTGCATGGTTTTTCGCTTTTTTCTCCTAATTCGCACAACGGAATAAGCTCAACTTTTAAGGAGTTATGCGGTATACAGTTGATCAAACAAAACATGACCACTGTCTGTCACTATTTTGTCAGCTCTACCAATCCAGTATAATACAGTTATTCAATCAAACTATCTCTTGGGATTATCATTCTTTAGAAACATACAGAAACGGCATTGGCCGTGCTGACTCACACAAAGAGAAGCAAAACATATTATGATACATAACTTTGAACTTAATGGAACAAATTTAAGGAAAATAAGACTACGTTAACTCTGATCATAATCTTTGTATATTTCATGTACATATAGAGTTTATATTATAAAAATCCGTGACCAGTAGGACATAAAGTTTGAGTCACAAAAGAAAGTTGTTGTAGTTTTGTGAAAGTACTGTGCATTATTATTTTTCGTCAAAGTAAATAAAACTTAAGTGATACTTTCGTGTAAATTTAGAGTCTGTCATTGTTTGTCATTGCCTACCCCACCTACGTGGATCATGATTATCTCGTATCTCACTGGGTTGTTGCTGCAACCTCCTTTGGAGAAGAAAAGTGACAAAATAGACATTGTTTGTTGTGACCAATTAAGATTTAAGAAATTAAAACACACTAATAACAAGAGACATTTACGACTATTTTTATCATGGCATGTGATTTATGTAAAATGTTATCATATCATGTGATTTATGTAAAATGCTCGGTGTAAAAGTCGCTGTTGTGAGCAATCGTTGGTCCCGTTGCAAAATCCATGGATGGAGGAAATCCAAGTACGGTAGTGTATTTTTGTGTGTGTGTTTTTCTAAAGCACACGTACCGACTCGTATTGATGTTGATCGAGCGGTAAAAATGCTTGAATGGTTTGTCATTTGCATCTAGAAACCGAAACCATGGTTGCCAATTAAATGAGGAAAATGAAACATATTCACGGGAAAATATAATATTTTAGATCCTTGCTACTGCTGTACGTTACGTCTCCATGGTGCCCCCGTATTGTAGCGGCAACATGCGTGGTGTTAATTAAGGAGTGTGGTTACGCTAGTAAGGTAGAAAAGAGCTCTTGCAATTCGAAGTCTGATTTGTGGTCTAGCAATGGCGCAGGAGTCCCTTCTTCGTTTAACAGTCATCTTGCTGCTTTTTACTCTGCTGACTTTGGCATCTAACGGGAAAACATGTAAGTTTAAACCAACGGCAGTACTTATTTCTGATATTATAACCAGTGAATTTATCATGCGACGTTACACGAGACAGAAAAAGACTTTCCACTTTAGGTTGAAAGTTCCACTTGAGGTTGTTTTGCAATAATGACTGCAGGGGTTCATTTTATTAATAGGCCTAAATATAAACATAATTGTTTCAGATTTTGAACCAAAACGTGACATCCCCCCCCCCCCCATCAGGAACTGTTGTTAGAACTGTGCAACTATTTCTTAGATATTTCGACCCCTTCAGTCACTGGGAACATATGGGATCAAAAGCATACCTATGGTAAAAAATTTGCACAAAAATATGGCATTATTAGCATTCTTTAATATTTTTTGTTATTATATTCTTATTTCTAATGCCACCCAAGTCTAGCAAACATGAAATACCAATCACTTTTTGTCCCGATTTCTTTTCCCCGTAAGAAGTATAGCAATAGTAAAATATCTTTCATTTTAAATAAGAAGGGCCTACACTCTAGGAAAATCCCGTGTCACAAAAAATAATATAGGCCCACCCTTCCCATGAAATATGTAAATTGCTCATCGCGCGTGAGCACTAACATTTTGGTTGGCAAAATGATGAAACATTGCGCCTTTTTGTATGGGGCATAGGTATAGAGTGATGTTGCTGATGGCAAACGCGTTTGAGCATCAGCTTAGTGCACATCTCTATGGTGTTTGCCAACCAAAAGTGTCTGTACGCATGCGTGCATGTAATTAGCATATTTCATAGGAAGTGTCTATTGACGTGGTGTACTTGCGGGTCCCAGGGGCTTGACCCATTTCTGAGTCAGACTGACCCCGAAAAATGGTTAAAGTCACCTGGAAATAGATTTTTTTTTTTAAATAGAAAAGTATATGTTTATTAACAATAAAACAATTTTTTTAGTAATTGTTTGTTAGTATTTATATGTTAAAAAAATAGATAAAGTTGTTTGGGGGCGACTCCGCCCATCCCTTTTAATTTGTGACGTCAATCGAGGAAGACTTCGCCTCGATCGAACATCGACCCCCATGATCTTGCCTGCATTTACGTTGTATATACACGTGAAAGCAGTGTTGTAGTCGAGTCACCAGGATTGCATTGGGTGGTGACGTCCGAATACGAAAACGCATCATACTGATCAGGTACCCAGACGTAATGTTCGGGGCCAGACTACACATTTCTCCTGCCTCGATTGACGTCACAAACAGCGCCATGTAAAGGGGGGCCTAATTTTAAATTTGTAGTTAAAATTAAAATACATTTTTGTAACCTTAGTTAATTGTTTATTCACATTCCACTCATAAAAATGTATTATAGTAATGGAAAAAGCTTTACTTTGACAAAATACCACTTCCAGGTGCCTTTAACAGATTGGATTTTATCTCGGGTTTTGCGTCCGTTTAAGGCCTACCCATTTATGGTTTAACTCAACACAGATTCCGGGTCAGCTATTGGTTAATTCGGACCCTTGAGTTTTTAGAATGTAAAGTCATGTTGTCATACCTGCCAGATGTTTTAAATAGAATATTTCAAGGTGTTTCGTGTCAGTATAGTCATTATTGTTTTGTTTCATTTGCAGATCGTCATTATGACGTGTTCACATCGAGAGAAACGACCGCCCAAAATGCTCTTGATTGCACTGCAACAGCGCCACTGAATTGTAAGTTACCATTTCATAGCGTAGTCCTAAGGCAATAGATCGTTCCATTAAGCCCCGCCTCCTTACTAGTTGACCAATCACAGCCGCGAAACCCGATCACCATTAGTGCAAAGATCACCAAACGGCTCAATAATGGTGATCAGATTTCGCGATTGGTCAATGAGAAATGGGCGTGGCTTAATGGATCGGTGTATTGACGTCAGCCCTTTAACAATTTCTTTTGCATTTAGACCATAGGTCCATGGTTCTGTACGCCCTCGTTTATAAATACAATTATATGCGATGCATTTATCTTACCTAGAAAATTTTCGTCATTAATTTGCTAGTCCAACAGGCTCATTTTTAACTAAATTATGTTTCATTTTTCTTTTTTTAAATATTTTTTTATGTATAGCATTTTTTCTTTAAGTTGTTTCAAAAATGTTAAAAACATGTTTATTTTCTCCATAAAATAATGTTGGTGTAGTTAAAAAAACACTTTCAACAGTCTTGTGGGTTGATTCCAAAATAATTTGCCACATTTTGTAGTAAAACTATTTTTGTACCATGACATCAAAGAAAAATACGCACACCATTTTTTTTTTATTTACAATTTATACTTTATTATTGGGAAAGCTTACTATTGGGAAAGCTTAATAAAAGTTTATTTATTTTGTGGTTCGATTGGTTATTAAGTGAGGGGAAAGATTTTTCCATTCCTTGTTCCTCAAACTCAGCCGAAAAAGAGGAAGTGGTAGAATTTTCTATCCCTTGTTCCTCAAACCTATAGCTGAAATGAGGTGGGAATAGTTTTGTTATTCCTTGCTGCTCAAAACAAGCGAAAAAGAGGAGGGGATAAATTTGTTTATCCCTTGGACCTCAAACATGACAAAATGTGCGTTTTATTGCTAAATAACTGGAATTTATAAAACAAATTATTGTTAGCCTAGTAGACTGATTTGTAAAGTATGGGGCATGTTTTTACAATTTGGAGAAAAACAATGTAAAAGATACATGTGTTGCTTTAAAATGCTGTTTCGATTACAATTTTCGGACTATATAGGACCTAATGACAATTTTAAACTGTAAATTTAAAAAATAACCGAATATGAAAAAATGCAGTTAGAACTTGCTACCTGTACGTATCAACACGGGGCCTTATCTTTGGTGACAAAAACATCAACCATAAGCGTCACCGTTAGCCAATTCAAAATTGTGTAGTTTAGTGTGGAGTCCCCTATGTTGCCACAAAATGGTATTTATCTATAAACTGCGTATTGATTATATAAAATTGTTTTCATATTTGTCAGGTCATGGTTGCTCAATGTCCCTCATGTTTCTGCCTCGTAAAGCGGGATGTGACAACTCTTCGAGTATCGGGCGTTTCTTCGCCCCGGACGTCACGCGTTGCGCACGGATGTGTCTGCACATGTACCCGGGAGGTTGTCGAAGTTTCTCGTTTCTGGGAACTGGGGGAAAGGATGCTTGTGTGACCTGCAAGGAATCCGGGGTCAATTCTGGCTAAGGGACTTAATGTAAAGGCAAGGTCAGCACTTTCATTGAAATGTAATTTCATTGACTATAAAAGGAGCAAAGCTAATGTTTGTTTAAAAACACACGTGGCTCATATTTTACTTGTTTGTAAAAAAACAAAATGTGATATATCATTGGTAATGGACAACAAATTAAAACTTCACCGAAAGTTACAGTACAAAATTATATTTTAACCTTCGATGTACGAGGAATTTGTTCCTTAAACTCAATTATTATTTCGATTTAGTCAATCTAATTCCGCACATTATTTTGAACGTACATAAAATCGATATTTACCCTTAACTGTTCGTTCAAGGATATTATAAAAAGGAAAATAATATCACAAATTTTCGAAATGTTTTAAAATTGTGCATATTACTTTAGTATTTAGCGTTACAATAGCTGGTAGAGAATCACGTCAAAAGTAGTTAGTTCAGTCTGTGTACAACGCCAATGGAAGTTGATGATAAATATTTAAAGTAGACAGTAGGGCCTATCGATCCTACGGGCCATATACTTTGTAATTCTGCACATTGTTAATAATGCAAATAATTATACCGTGTTAAAAGGTAGTGTATACCATTAGAAATTACTCCACAAATTAATGACCCTAAAAACTTACTTGGTAAAGAGCACTGGAGAGCTGTTGATATATAAAATATTGCCAGAAACGACCCTCTCTGATAATGTAGTTTTTGAGAACGCGGTAATTTTCCCCGAAATATTTTAGGCTCCAGGCGTCTGAAAGTACATAAACAATGCAACAAGGCTTGGGGTTTTCTTTTATTACTTTCCCTGCAACCGGCGATAGCAGAGTTGATTCAAAATTTTCACTGGTTAGTTATTTTATGCATTTTGTTGTAATACACCAAGTGAGGATACGGGTTTTTAACAATTACCAAAAGTATATCCTGCTGCTATATAGTTTATCGATTCATTTCTTTAAAAAAAATACACGCAAAAGACAACCATTAATCAATTAGGTTATTAGTTACAATACAAATAAGTTTATAAAGTATATTGTGTGATAGTTACCAAACTATATACAGAGATACTACAGGTGTATTCGTTTCAAATATTGTGAATAATTAGTCTATCTCAACTGGTATTGTTTCCAAAAACTATTTATTTAAAAACTGTTATGTAATTAAAACTTTTCATTCAACCCCCTTTTTGACCCGTACCACTCATGTGTCATGTATTGTGCTCCTTTAAGATTCCCAGGTACTTTTTTCGAACCAAAGACACTAAACTTGATCTCAATTCTGAAATCGTGGTTTTTGTCTGTACCCGTTGTAGCGGGGAATTCTGTCCCCCGGAGATGCTGCCCCCTCCCATCCCCATACGACGAATTTTGCCCAATAGCGCCCTCTTTTGACTTTCAGCCCATGTTATTTATCATGATGGACACACCCACAACAAGGGGACACAATAGACCTTTATCATGGTGAGGCCATCTTGGTTTTCCCCATTCAAATCAATGTAACCAAACCGAGGCTGGAAGGAGAAATAGTCTGGTTACTTTTTGTACAATGAATATTAGCATTCAGCACTGTTATTGGATACAGGAAACATGATCAAGATGGTGGTAGCATGATAAAGGTCTATACACACCGGCAACACTATATCAAATTCACACTTCTCATTAAGACGAGTGCTAACACCGAAAATGTGATTGTAAGAGACCCTGAAAGAGTAGAACAGCAGCTGTAAACAACCGTGGTCTGAAGATCCTCAACCCGGTCGTCAGCGCCAGTGCAGTAATTCCGATCACACATACAGTGCATTCCCTGTACATCTCCAATAGTAAACTTACCAGCCAGGTAGAGATTTATAACAGTAGAGAGAAGAGCTGGCACATCAGATAATGGCTTACACTTGTGCATCTCCCCAGTTGATACGAGTGCACAACCTCTTTTCTGTCCCGATATTTCTGTAGATCCAACTGAAACAAAGCAACCGATTCATCTGGTCATTTTGATGCATACAAAACAATGTTAACCCAAGGGATGTTTGGTGTCTTTTGGAGGCACTGTTTGAATTTTGAAACCTTGATGTTCGGGGGAATTATTCGAACACCCGGCTTCAAAATGTTGTGTTCTATGTTGCCTATTAATTGCTCTTTGTTGTTATTTAGCGCACACACAGATCCTTGTCATTTAATTGGTGGAACACGCGTCACGTGTCATCCTTTATTTTGACAAGTATAGTTGAGACTCTCCAACTTAATATTAATAATTATTGGAGTTCAATGTGGATAGATACTGGACGTCCCGAAGCGTCGTTTTCTGATCGTTCCCTGCCCGTTTGTACAAACCGTGTCACGGCGGACGGACATGGTTGGTGTCGGAGTCGTCTACGTTGTTTAGAAGGATTTTATTCTAGAATTGTCAGAGTGTGTGGTGGACAAGTTTCTGTGTCTGTTCGTGTCTAAATTGAATAATTTTTCCTCACATTGTGAAAATTGTCTATCTGTTATTCATTATAAAGTTGTATATTTAATGCTTTTCGTTCGTGCATTATCGAATAATGTGGGCCTACAATCTACTACAATATGGCTTTTGAATTTCAAGTGGTGAAGCCGAGTGAAATGGATAGTCCAGATCCCACCTGGGTGAGTCTGCGACTATAACTTGGAAACTCTGTTTTCAGAACTGCCAAATATACCCTGCTTTTGATTAGCAATTGAATAAAATGGGGGGCCTTTTCACACTTTTAAATTCTGGATTTCTGTTGAAAAAGAATAGAGATGATTGTGATGGACTTACGATGAGGAATGGTGAGAGTAAATGACCCCTCCCATGTCTCACAGGCGACAACCTCGTTCCCATTTGAACTTTCCTGGCACTCCTCTAGACTGACACCAGACGGGTCGAAGATCTCACATGCCTTGTTGCCTGACAGGCCGAATTTTTCTAGTGTGTCTAAAAGACTGTCTAGAAGACTGTTACTCACCGCCAAATTAATACACGTGTAGCAGCTCAAGGAAGACACTGTAACACAAACACAGAAATAAGCAATATGAATGAACAAGGCGCCACCTCAGTTGAATTTCACTCTTGGAGACGCTATATAGATGCCAACACCCCTGCTGAGCCTACTGTGTACTGAGCGAATGTTTGAATGGATCCTTTGAACTATAATGTAGACTACTATAAATGCAAACAATCATTGAACGAAATCAAAATAAATCACAATCACTGCGTTTCAATTTCACTCACCATTATCAATCGGACCGGTGATTAAAACTAGCAGGAGAGCCAAGACATTGAATCCAACTGTTGACAAAGAAAACCAAAAACGGCTCGTTGACTGTTTCGGTTTAGATATCAGTTGAGGCCCACCCCTTCACCGAGTCAATTTACAGTGAAAGTCCGAAAAAGTTGTAATCTACTTAAGTGCATAAAAGACATGGTAAAAGAAAACACTATTTCGCCCGGGCGGATTACTTAATCGCCCGGGCGGATTACTTAATCGCCCGGGCGGATTACTTAATCGCCCGGGCGGATTACTATTCACCGTCGTAGCAAGAACTTTTTCTGGGAGGGGGGTAGGGGGATGGAATCTTCGGTCTCCATGGTCCTGAACTAACGTGATCATTATGTGGTTGAGCTTTTTTTCCTTCTGGGGGCGGGGTAAACCAAGTAATGACCCATACTTGGGTCATTATGTGGTTTGACCTGAACTATTTTAATTGGAATGATGACTTGCATTAATTTGACTTGAATAATTATGGGGGAAATCTCAAATTTTAATGTGATTATTGTACATTTCCCATTTTTCTACAATCATACCTATATTTTACTGCTTCTATTTCATGAATCAAATCAACTGAAATTGTCCCCCAAAGTTAAGAAATAGCGGAAAATTGTCATTATAGTTGAGCAAGAAATGCAATATATCTAGTAATTAAGGTCAATTGTGTAACCTTTAAAAAATACCTCCTTTATGAGACAGTGGTTTTCAGGGTCTTTGTATGATCATTTTCTTGATTTTGACAATAAAACAGAAATTCGCTGTCTCACATCACTATGTAATTCATAGTAAGACGTGATGATATTTTGCTACGGAAGTGACGTTGTTTGCCTCCACTGGTTGACTATTTTTTAGTTTTTGTAAATTCGCAACTTTCTTTGAGGTTAAAAGGAGGTTTGGACTCAAAATGTAATACACTTTTAGAAAAAAAAAGTTGTTGAAAGATGTACCCTGGTATGAAAAATGTTTTCTAAGACTTTAAACAATTCTTGTTGTGCCACATAGTTACCCTTTTTAGTCGCCATTTTATAAGTAAACAAAATCCTCGAGAATATTTTTCCAGGTCTCAGTTTTCATGGAAGTCAAAATAATTAATTATTTCTTATATTCAATTGAAAAACTAAAATTGCAAAAACCTTTAACAGTCAATTTAGATAGACATTAAAGTTTGTGAGGGTTTTATTGCACCCCCTCCCAACTTCAAATCTGGACTTCTGAGACTTAAACAAAAATGGCAGAGTACAGTATTACGTTTTATAAGCTTTAATGTGATATTTTTGTTTTGAACTGTTGTTTCTTTTACACGTTGACCGCATATAGTTGTTTTTACACTTACTTCAGGTTAGTTTAGAAAAAATAGTAATTTGTCTGATAAGAGCACTGAAAGAGGCTTGTTCAAGTTAAATGCAAACGGAACCTACAGTTTTAATTTACAAGAAATTCCCCCCTAGAAATAACCGGCGCACCCCCTTGTGCCATCATAAAGTTTTAACCTAGTTTGGGCGCTGATGATCCCAACTACACAATTGTGTAACTTCTATGTGAGATGTTACTTTCTATAAAGATGGTAATGGTGGTAATCATCCTGCGAAATCAATAAAAGCATGTCACAAAATCAGCACCACCGTGGCTAATCGTGGATGGATTCTACGCTCTAGCTTAAAACTGCGTGACAGTTTTGTTCCTGTTTTGTCAACTAGAAGACACATGTGTTCAACCATGAATCAACTAAGAGAGGTTTGCGGTAGCACCATGTTAAAATCTCTTTTGAGTAAACTGTTGGTTCTGAAAAGAACCGGTAGTTAACGACTCAACGTTTCGATCAGTATGCTCTGATCGTCTTCAGGCCCTACCTTTAAAGAAAATTACACCGAGCATGCGAGAATCTGGGTATCCGATCATACCATGGAAAAATTGATTCATATTCTATTTCTACAGCAGCAACAAGTGGGAAGCCATTCCGAAACTTACACTATTCTTGTTTACTGTCCAAATTGAAACACATACTGGCTCAGATTGCATGTATTGTGCCAATATCTTATCGTAAACGACTATAGTGTGCTATAACACTTGACACCCCGTAGAGCTCAATTTGCCAATCATTTTCTTCCCCGTTGATGGTAGCGTTGAGGGAAATAAAATTTCAAACATACAACATCAACTAGCATTATGCATGAATTATGGCAATACTTTATAGTTAAACCACATTGATGTTCACTTTAACTGAAACCAATGTACATTTATACTTACATTTCCCCATTGTAAAGCTGGAACTTCCGCACACCGTGTCACTACAACGTGCGAGCTGCCAGTTATAAATTATTTTGGTTTGGACAAGAGCATTATATATTTAGTAGAAAATTATATCTCCTACTTGTGCGCCAAATTCCTGTAACTTAAAGGGAGTGTATCTTGTGCACGGCCTATGGAGCTCATCTACCGATTTTGGTAGCAGCCAATGAGGTTGCAGCATTCAGCGAATCAGCATGCAATTTAGCTTAATTATATTAACTTTGTATACACCTATTTAAAAAATGAATAAGTCTTTAGAAAATAACTGATTTCATTGGCCAGCAGCAGACGCGTATAATGCATATTTGAACTGTTGCATTTACATATATATCAGGCGGGGTGCCTCCGGGGCAGATTCATCAAGTCGGACTTCCGATAGCAGAGTTGATTGGCACTTTCCTGTCGAGTGAGGGCGTAAAACAAAGTTGTCAAATAAAGCAGCGTGCGATGCAGTTGATTAATCAGCCAACAACAAACTTGGTTGGGGCAGTAATAGGGCAATAAAACAAGCTGATTGAAGAAAGGTGAAGTAAAGAAAAACGATATTTTCCATGGCTAAACGGTCAGTGTTTGATTTGGGGGTGAAGTTTACAATAAATTCATATCCCATACTATTTTAGCCTAACAAGAACAAAACACTCGATCGGTATTAAAGGGCACAACAATTGTTACAATTACGATTTTAATACAACAGCACCACACTAAATAGGCCAACGTTATGCACCAATTAAGTTGATTATCATAGTTTGTAGAACCTCAAAATCTTTTGAATTTTAACGTTTTAGAATTCATGCAATTAATATATTGTGTAACTATACGAACCCATCACAACCTTGAGGTTAACTTTTGAGAAGACTTAGGCATTAGAGTCAGCCCTATTTTATTTGGGAAGTGGAGAAGTGCTTTATAAATTAACTGGCAGCAAGTAGGTTAGGGATATAGCATATTTTCGGGAGTTTTCTTTTCTGGGGTAAATGCAAAAGATCCAAATGGCTGACCTGCCGAGCAGCCATGTCAGTTTTTTGTGAACAGTTATGTAGGCTTGAAACGACGACAGTACGAGTTGTGTGGGGCATTTTTCGTCAGTTGTTGCTGTTTTTGTGTTGAAAACATAATTCCTTTGGCTGTAAACAGTTATTGCCATTTCCTCAAATTACAACACATTTATTAACATAATTATTTAACATTTCAAAGAAATAGTTACTTTAATAGTCAAATTCAAGAGTCAACAGTGGCTGGTTGATTAGAAAAAAAGTAGAGAAAAACCATCAACAGACTATGTGAAGAGGAGTAGAGGGAGGTGTTGGGTATGGCATCATGATTGAATATCAAGTTTCCCGGAAAGTGAATGCATTCTGATATGCGTGTGAAACCATTACCCTCTGCCAAAACATCTGCTAACTTATGAGACCCGTTCTCGATAGAAGGGGTCAGTTTGCTTAACATACCTATAGACCAACCTCGTCCCCATGGTTTACTTTATTTCCAACCATGTTTACAATAGTAAACCGTGGGAGGGAAACTCCTCTTGGACCCGGATTAGACAACGACTTTATTAAGAGCCAGCCGGCAACCAATGTACAAACAGTCTATTAAATCTGGTACCGGACCACGAGACTATGACAAAGATGTGAATTTCCAAAAGCAGCCAGACTATTCTAATTTGCATACGTATCCAAATATTTTGAATATGCAAATGATCCAATACCAGGGCGAGAGAGCGGTCAACCTCGTACTGCTCGACACACCCTGGGGACGAGGTTGTACCTAGACCTGTTACTTAATATTAGGGGAAGTTCGTTCACTTTACGTACTAACTTGTGAGACCTGTTCCTTGATAATGGGGTTAGCTCGCTTTGCTCAGTTCACTTGAAATACTAGCTTGTGAGACGAGGGCCAAATTTCATGGCTCTGCTTACCGTAAGAAAAGAATCGGCGCTTACGGACATGGATTTCCGCACTTTTGTCAAGCGTATTCCACGGGTTAGCAGGGAATTTTAGCTTGTGCACTTGCGTAGTCTACGTTACTATAGGCATGAAAATATTGGTTTTTATCTACAAATGCACACATAAAATGGCCTCGGTTTACCTCCAAGAATTAATCAGCAAATATCATCCATGAAGGACTCTTCGCTCTAGCAGCAAAGATCTTCTTATTCACATCCAGTTCTCACCAAATCATTATGGTCAACGTGCCTTCCAATTCACTGCACCTGAAATATGGAACAATCTTCCACATCTTCCACACCACATCAAAAACTGCCCCACCCTGGAACAACGCCTGTTTACCCATGCACTCAAGCGCGTAGAGACTTCATTGTAATTATGCGCTTCATAAGAACTGTTTTGTTATTATTATGCATTTTGTTGTGATAAACCAAGTGAGGATACTGGTTTTTGACGAATACCAAAAGGTTATCCTGCTAATAGTTTATTGATTCATTGTAACAAAAAAATACATGCAGAAGACAACCATTAATCAATTAGGTTATATAGTTATAATACAAAATTAAAGTATATTGTGTGATTGTTACCAAACTATATACAAAGAGACTAGAGGTGCATTCATTTGAAATATTGTGAATAATCAGTCTATCTCAACTGGTAGGCCTACTGTTTCCAAAAAGTATTCATCTTAAAAAAATTATGTATTTAAAACTTTGAATTCACCCCCTTTTCGATTCGTACCACTCATGTATATCATGTATTGTGCCTTTAAAATTCACGGGTACTTTTTTCGAGCCAAGGACACTATAAGTAAACTTGATCTCAATTCTAAAATCATGGTAATTGTCTGTACCTGGTGTAGTGGGGGGTTCTGTCCCCCCGAAGATGCCACCCCTACCTCCCACATAACGCGAATTGTGAAGCAATTTCGCCTCATAGCGCCCTCTTTTGACTTTCAGCCCATGTTAATTTACCGTATGAGGGACACACTCACAACAATTGGTAAAAGTTCCCTATAACACCGGCAACACTGAATCCAATTCGCACTTCTCATCAATAGACGATTGCTAACACAGAACATGAAATTGTAAAAGACCCTGAAAGAGTAGAACAACAGCAATAAACAACCATGGTCTGGCAATCCTCAACCCGTCAGCGCCATTGCATTGATTCCGGTCACACGCACAGTACATTCCCTGTACATCTCCAAAGGTAACTATACCAGCCAGGTAAAGATTTAGAGCATCGGAGACAAAAGCTGTCACGTCAGTAGATGGCGTACACTTGTGCATCTCCTCAGTTGATACGAGTGCACAACCCCTCCTCTGTCCCGATACTTCTGTAGACCCAACTGAAACAAAGCAACCAATTCATCTGGTAATGTTGATGCATACAAGGGATGTCTATTGTCTTTTGGAGGCTTTGTTTGAATTTTGAAACCTTGTTGCAGATTTTTAAAATGTATTATTCTTTTTTCTATACTTTTATCACTTTCCTTGTATTTGGGGTATTTGTCTGATTGTTGGTTCTCCCTTTTAAGGGGATTGCTCTTTTAGATAGTGACTAAGTTCGCTTTTGGGCAATCCCTAGGCTGCTGTTTGTTTTGGATTTCCCCTTATTTGTTCATATTTTGTCGTGACTGTTTTTTCTCAGTCTTCTGTTTATTGTATTGTTTGTTTTTAAAGCCTGAATGAATAAATAAATAAATATCGCTTATTAAATGCTCTTTGTAGTTGTTTAGCCCTACACAGATCTTTGTCATTTAATTGGTGGAACACACGTCACGTGTCACCCTTTAAGTAAATGTTGTTGAGACTCTCCAACTTATGTAGGCCTAGTCTTAATTATAGAAGTCCAATGTGGATAAATACTGGACATCCCGGAGCGTCGTGTTCAAAATGATCGTTCCCCGCGTTTGTCCAAACGAGGCAAGGTTGTGTCATGGCGGACAAGGTTGGTGTCGGAGTCGTTTAGCCTATATGTTGTTTAGAAGGTTTTTATGTTATAATTTTTAGAGTGTGTAATGAAAAAGGTTCCGTGTCAATTTTGTGCTTATAAATTGAATTGTTTGTTATTCATCAAAAACTAATTAATGCATTTCGTTCGTGTCTTAAGAATGTGGGCCGCGCCTACAATGTATTACGATCTGACTTTTGAATTTCAAGAGGCGAAGCCGAGTGAAATGGAATGCCCAGATCTCACCTGGGTGAGTCTGCGACTTACACATTTGGAAACTCTGTTTTCAGAACAGCCAACAACCCTGCTTTTTATCGGCAAATGAATAAAATGGGGGTCTTTTTCATATTTTAAATTCTGCATTTCTGTTGATAAAGAATTGAGATGATTTTGATGGACTTACGAAGAGGAATGCTGACGGTAAATGACCCCTCCCATTTCTCACAGGTGACAACCTTGTTCCCATTTGAACTTTCCATGCACTCCTCTAGACTGACACCAGACGGGTCGAAGATCTCACATGCCTTGTTGCCTGACAGGCCTATTGTGTCTAGAAGACTATTACTCGTCGCCAAATTAGTGCACGTGTAGCAGCTCAAGGAAAACACTGCAACAACACAAACACATAAAATAAGCAATGTTAATAATGAGCAAGGCGCCACCTCAGTTGAATTTCATTCTTGGAGACGCTATACACTCCTGAGCCCACTGTGTAGGTGGGGCAATGTTTGAATGGATGCTTTGAACTAGCCTAGTAAATGCAAAAAATCATTGAACGAAATCAAAATAAATCACAATCACTGCGTATCAATTTCACTCACCAGTTTCAATCGTACTGGTGATAAAAACCAGCAGGACAGCCAAGAAGTTGAATCCAACTGTTGACAAAGAAAACCTAAAGCAGATTATTTGTTGATTTTGTTCGGTTGAGACCCGCCCCTTCAATGGATCAATGTATATAGAAAGTCAGAAAAAATTGTTATAAACTAACACAGTAATAGACCTAACCTTAGGGTAAAATATACCTCAACAGAAAAAACGTGCAATTTAATTTAATTATGTTAATACAACGAATTAAGCCTAATTCCTGAAAATGTCATGGGAAAAGTTGTCACTGGTACCACATTGTTGCAAAAACGTGTGCGTGTACAACGGGGAATTAGCTCAATGCAGTCGCACATTACCGTGTGACGTGCATGATTGGGATCAATAGTCGTTTTCTGTACCCCTGTCTTCATAAGATAATTGTTGTGTTCACGAGTTAGTGACTTATTGCAAATTTATTTGCATGTATGTCAAAGGTCAGGTACATAATGTAGGCCGACGCTATGTCATGCTAGAGAGTGTTGCTAAGAGTGGAAGACACAACAATATTGAAAGCATGATAAAGTTTTGAACAGTTTTTAGGTTACGCCAACTTCAAATACCCAGCCGTCTTCAGGCGGAAATAGTTCATTTGGCACTCCCGACAAGGTCTTCACTGAGATAAACAATCAAAACTGAAGTTGTTTCTGAAATCAATGGGAACATTTTATAACACGTATAGAATACAATAATAACGGATTTCAGGAGCAAGAAGTTCAGCGATGACAAACGGGAAGTCACAACAATTACGGAATTTAACAAAAAATAGCTTAAGGCCACTAGACACTATTGGTAATTGTCAAAGACCAGTCTTCTCACTTGGTGTATCTCAACATATGCACAAAATAACAA